>PQXL01000076.1:0-108108 GCA_004916875.1 Botrytis galanthina
GGGGGTGAGGTTGAAATAGCTCAAAAATTTAATGATTGGGATGGGGGAAGGAGAGGATTCTTGTTCGATTTTGGACGGTAGAGATTGAGATGGAGAGAAAGGACCTGAACTTGGATTTTGAGGAATCTTTGGGAGGAAAGAATTGAATGTGAGGGTTGTTTGCGAGGAGTTGTTTGTAGGGACGGAGATTGAGGGTGTGTTGAGATGGTTGAGATGTTTGGTGATGGGATGAAAGATGAGGGATAGTGGTTGCCGTGAGAGTTCCTTTTCTCAGGTTTCTTGTTCTTCGCGTGTTTTTGGTTCTTTGGAGGGAGAGTGATATATGGGGTCAATTCTTTGTGTTGACGTTTTTGTCTCTTGACAACAGAGAGCTATCCATCTTCTCTAGTGAGTGATGGATCTTCCTCCTGATAATACCTTTGTCTACCAACAATGAATATCTATCCATCTTTCATCTTGTTTCCTCTCTCTTTGATCCTTCATCCATTCCTTTATCCGCTCCTCACAAACGTATTGTCTTCATCATCTCTATTCGAGTACTTAAACTCTTACTGTCCCCCTTCCTGTACTCAAGAATTCGAGAAAACTTCACAGAAGCATTCTATTATATCTTTCTATCGATCGAAATGAATATCTTAACACTATAATTAAAATTACAAGTAGCTGGTCTATTCTACAGTTTATAATTCGTACTAGTAAGTTCACATTCCAGTTTCATCTACTCACATTACATATAGATAGATATACACGATCAACAGATTAATCACTACAAAGCATACACATATATAGACATATAAGCAAACATGAATATCGTACACGTCCCCAAGGAGACCCCGGTGTCACCCGATACCCCCTCCTTCGGAATCGAATTCGAATTCCTCATCGCGGTTCTCGCTAACCCCTCCATCAAAAACCCCAACCCCTCCGATCCACGAACCGTCTACTTTCCCTCCACCCCCGAAGATGACGCACCAGTCTACTTCCAAATCCCCGTCGGAAAAGAAGAATGGGCCAACGAATGGTCCGTCTACGCACACATCAAACGCAGTCTCGCCTCCATCGGTCTCCCCACCGAACCCGGAAAAGCCAATTCCAATTTCGCCATGTGGGAAGTCACTAGAGACGGCTCCATCACGCCTCCCAAACCCCCTCATCGTCGCAACAAAAAAGCCTACGCCGATTGGAAAGCTTACACCTATTACCCCATCGAAATCCGCACTCCCGCATACTACCACTGCGAAGATGCGCTCCGCGACGTCGCCGATTTCTGCAAAATCATGCGCAAAAACTATCTCGTCACCGTCAACGAATCATGTGGTCTCCACGTCCACATCGGCTACGGTACGCAGGGATTCACTCTCCCGCATCTCCGTCGTCTGGGCGCCATGATCCAGGCTTTCGAGCCCCAATTCGATTCCATCCATCCGGAACATCGTGTCGATTCCCGTAACGATCACTGTGTTTCTTTCCGCGGAAACACGTATTTCCAATGGAGATATCAGCAGGATCATGGAAAGGCCCCGCGTGTACTCGAGACCATTGCGACGCTGCTCGCGTGCGAAAGCAGAGATGCTTTTTGGACGTGTGTGGCGAGTGAGGGGGCTACAGGCGCGCATTCGTTTGTGGGACATAAGACGGCGTGGAATTTTGATCGCATGGGGACGGAGACAAGACCGCGCCAGGAGGTTTTACCGGATACGATTGAGTTTCGGGGACATGAGGGATCGTTGGATGCAGAGGTGGTGGCGAATTGGGTGAGGGTTTTGGTGGGCTTGGTGGCGTACTCGAGGAGTCCTGATCCTTGGGACTTTGGGGAGTTGCTCTCGAGAGTGAACCAGGAGAAGTGGGAGAGGGGAGAGAGGGATCAGAGGATTACTGGGAGAGGCAGATATGAACCCGGTGGGGTTATGTATCGACCTGTTTTTGGAGAGGAGTGGTGTGGCTTGGTGGATTTACTGCGAGTTTTGAAACTCGAGGGCCCGGCTCTGTACTACGAGAATCGAAAAGGTAGGTGGTTGGAAAATGGTGTTTATCGTCACTGGTATACGCAGGCTCCGAGCGAGTATATTGTTACACCTGTCAATGAAGATGACAATGATAACGATAACGACGATAATAATGATAATGATCATGGAGAAGATGACATGTCTTCACCTTCCTCCAAATCATCTTCGGGTTCGAAATCCGGTCGTTTCAATCCGTTCAATCCCAATCCGGTTGCTCCCGCGCAACCGGATGAGCATCCTGGAGAGCAGAAACCAGAAGGTGAGGTCGCAATACCAGTTGATCTCACACAATTCGGTATCGATGTCGGATTTTCGGATCCGCCTTCTCCTTCTACAAAAGTAAGTCTTCCCGATCCCCAACCCTCATCACCAAAACCGTCTAGCAGAAAATCAGACTCTCCGGATTCTTTCCCTATGCGTCCGGATGCTGGGAAAGCTATCGAGGTACATCCCCCCGCACCTGATGTTTCTTCTGAGAAGCCAGATGTCGCGGTACCAGATCCCAATACCTTGGAACCGAAACCTACTACCACCCGGCGCACCGGATTCCAAGTCCCTTCTTCTTCTTCCTCTTCCACTACTAATTCTAGCACCGAATCGGTTTCCCTCACATTATCTCACTATCAACGCGAAGCCGACAAGGCTGCTGCGATTACGGCGGCATACTGGGAGGAGGAACAGAAGAGAGTTGCAGCGGAGAACGAGGCAGAGGTAGAGAAGAGAGACAAAGCTATTTTGGAGATGACGGAAAAAAATAGAAATAAGAGTAGCATGGATCTCGGAAGCGAGAGAGCCTTCAGCGAACGAAGCGCAGGCTCAATACCCCAGTTTGAGGACTTGGGGCCGCGAGATGAAGAATACTCGGATCCGCAGGGATGGGAAGGGGTAGGGGGAGAAGCGGTAAGCGAGGAGACGAAAATCCTCGAGGAAGAAAAGAAGCGTGTGGAAGAGCAGAAACGTCAGGAGGAAAAGATTCGGAATCTTAGACCAGGCATCGGCTATCTGAGACCCGTTCGTCATCCTCCTCTTCATTCTCTCCCCGGGGCGGTAAAATTCACTAAACGCGGTAAGGATCAACATTCGCATCTTCTGCAAGGCACCACCGCCGAAGAAATCGAAGCCCTCGCCCCCAACACCGCCAACTTCCTCGGCCGCGCCTTCCACCGCGCCTTCCGCGCCCCTTCTACCCCTTGGCTCGAGCACGCCCCCTCGGGCGCCGGCTTAGATCCCAAGCGCATGCCCTACCCCGGCCCCGTCCCCGTCCTCAACGAATACATCGGCCCCGCCCTCCAAGACGCCCTCACCAGCACCATCGGCGAGCCCTGGGACTGGGACTGGGACCACGGACTGCGCACGCGCTCTGCAGGCCTCGCTCACATGCTGCGCGGACACCAGCTCTGCGATGTTTCTCCCACGATCAAAAACCGTCTCCTCGGATATAATTTCGTCATCGATCATCACACGCGCGGGAAGAAAATCCATCGACTTTTCCCTGCGCGCGCGCACAACGTGCAGGGTTTTGAAGCTGCGGATGATCGCTGGTGGCGTGGTGAGATTGCCGAGGGGGAGATAGTGAGGTTGGAGAGGCTGGCGGCTAGTTC
This sequence comes from Botrytis galanthina, assembly GCA_004916875.1. Lineage (NCBI taxonomy): Eukaryota > Fungi > Ascomycota > Leotiomycetes > Helotiales > Sclerotiniaceae > Botrytis > Botrytis galanthina. The sequence continues at coordinate 3,608 of PQXL01000076.1, forward strand.
GGATGAGGATGTGGCGCTTGCGGCGCTGGAGATGTTGGGGGGGTGGGAGAGGGGCGATCGGCAGTACTTGTATGAGCCGATGGGTGTGCAGAATCCGTTTGCGCCTGACCAGAGAACGCAGCCGGCGGCCGAGGAGGATCTTAGTCCTGGGGCGGTGGTGTTCGGTCCGGAGAATGATCCTGCGGCGATGAGTGGGTTGCTGGGGGTGAGAGATCCGCGGACGCGGGAGAGGAGAATGTTTAGGGAGATATGGGAGGCGGATGTGAGGGCTAGGCTGGAAGTGGAGGAGCGCGAGGACGAGGAGATGGAGAGGGAGAATGAGAGGGTTGAGGTGGAGAAGAAGAGGAGGATGGAGCTTGCTATTGCGCAGATTTTGAAGCTGAGGGCTGAGAATGAAGAGGCGGCGAAGAAGAAGGAGGAGGAGGAAGGAGAGGAAGGAGAGGAGGAAGAAGATACAGCGGCTCCAGAGCCGGAAAATAGTTGGCAGAGAGGTGATGAGGGGGGTTTTGGAACGGTTTAGATAGAGTATACTGGTAGATAGGTGGGTAGGAGGTAGGTTTTTTATTTCTTATTTCTTATTTCTTTGTACGGTCTATTTGTTTACTGGTTTCTGGATTCCTTGCTTTAATTTACTTTATGTTTCTTGAGAGTTTCTTGAGAATCAATTTCTTTATATTCAATTTCTTTGGAATCAATCTTCTTGTATTCAGTTTCCTTGTATTCAGTCTTCTTATATCAATCACCTTATATTCGATCTCCTTGTATCGATTTACTTATATTCAATCTTCTTATATTCGATCTTCTTATATTCGATCTCCTTGTATTCAGTCTTCTTATATTCGATCTCCTTGTATTCAGTCTTCTTATATTCAATCACCTTATAATAAATCATCTTCTATCCAATCTCCTCACACTCAATCTCCTTTCTCAAATTCCCATACGTCAAAATCATATACCAAAATAAAAATAAAAAATTGAAAAAAATAATAATATGTATATACCCACAATTCTCATAGTGACAATATCATAACGTGATACATTGTGAAGATTGCAGTGATGAATATTAGTATGATTTGTAACTTGTGACTTGTGATATGCGATATGCGATATGCGATGCGATATGCGATGTGAGATCTCTCATTAGATTTTCTTCTTCTGTAGAAGAATAGATGGAAGGAGTAGTAAGTAGGTATTGTTTAGATCTCTGTGTTTGTGATGTGAGGAGATTGAGGAGATTGAGGAGATTGATGTATTATATTATATTAATGAATTAATATTCGTATTTGGGATTTGTTAATGTGACTTTATTACTTTGTGCTTTTGTTACTTTGTTATTACAACGAAATTAGGGAGTATTACACATAATGAGTAGATGAAGAATTAGTAATACTTGAAGAAGAAAAATAAAAAAGACACTTTAGGGTTTTTTGATTAGTGCGCTAAAACTTTGCTGGGATACTTGTCACGCTCGTATTATTTCTAATTCTTCTACTGCGCATTATAATAGTTAATAAATAGAAAGCTTTTAAAAAATAAGATTATATATAAGTATATATTATAATCGAATAATAGGTATTTAGATGTATATATTTTTTTTGGTATACATAGGTACGCTTTGTTTATATTATCTAGATATAAGTACCTATATAGAATATCTAAGAAAGAGTTATTATACTATATATTTTTAATCTTATTTCTTTAATTTTGTCATAGAAATTCTTTACACGCTTGGTATTGGATTGATTATTCGTAAGAGATATACAATAGAAGATCAAATTATATCGATCCTTTACCTTATGACTCTTGGAACAGATAGCCACCGCTCGAGTCATCAGTATAAGAACCACTAACGAGGCATTCTGACAGTTGATCGGACACAAGGGTCTTGGTGGCGAAGAAGAATATGTGCTTTCATTGGGCATCTCCATTTAATCCTTACGTACCCCTCACTCATCGTATATCATGCATGCGAAATAGATATATGTTCTCCTATCGAGTTCAAAAAGTCAGTCATATTCTTCATCTACCTACCTAGTTTTGTATTCTTTCCTTTTCTCCCTCTTTAAATTTTGTAAAGACTTGTGCGCGCAAGAAATTTGTATGTCAAGAAACCTCCTTTCATACGATATTTAATTAGTGAAAAACTGCAAGCTTCACTATCAAAGTAACTTCCTCCCACGATTTTAATCTTGATACGAATCTTTCGCACTCTCTATCTCCCAAGATTGTACTCTTACAATGGAAGTCGATAATGAGCCGAGATCCTCCTCTCCAGTTCCCCAATCGCAAACCTCAAAACTCAACTTTCTCGACCTTACTATCGAGATTCGACTAAAGATATATGGGGAAGTTCTTGTCGCTCCAGAACCATTATCACTTATCTTCAATTCCAGCCCAGGTGATCCAGTAAAATTAATTGCTGTTAGAGAAGATAGCGATGGTTTTTCTCCCCAACTATTGCGAGTCAGCAAACAAATCCATCACGAAGCGACTCCTCTTTTGTATGGCAACAATCAATTCCACCTCTCGCGTTTACATGACGAATTCGGAGATCGTCTGATGCCGTCTAATGAAGGCGTCATTGAATTTCTGACCCAGATGGGGGATTACAACGCAAGCTTGCTTCGGCATCTGGGAATCTATTTTCCCTTGACGAGGAACGAACCCGATCCGGACCCGGTTCAGAATCAAGCTCTGGACTTCCTTCACGACAAGTGTACTAGTCTTACCACGGTGAGAATTCTGCTGTGGAATGTTTTCAATCTGGGTCGAAGTTATAAGGGGGTTAAATCGGTTGAGGCTGGTAGTAGCATTCTCTTTGCAGAATATTTGAAGAGAATAGATGTGCTATTAAAGAGGACTTCTTCGCTGAGAGAAATCAGCCTCGACTTTTGTATTTGGGAACCTTGGGAGATATCGGAAATTGATAATGAGGTGAGAAAATTGATATGTGATTGCGGTTGGAAGGTTCAGGTTACGAAGGAGTTGGAGGAAATTGGCTGTTATTTTGGTATATTTGACTAGTCATAGATCATAGATCAGGAAAGTCGTGAATAGCATTACAGGAGAACCCTGAGCCGTATTAGAGCCGAGGTTGACCGTTTTCAAGAATGTTAAACTTGTGTCTGTGTTGGTTCTGCAAACAGTCCAGAAGGAGAAGTGATTCACAGCAAAGGTGTAAGTCAGGATCATCGACCACTATGAGATACTGTAAGACCTTGGTTTGTAGTATGATGGTGAGCGTTATCAATCATGAGAAGGACATATTCAGAGTAAGACTTTAATATCCATCACAGGCACCCAAACTTGCTACTTGCATTACTCCCAGACCCAGAATACTTATTTCCTCTCTAATCATGATCTATTGCTGCCCCCCCCCCCATCATAATTCCCCCCTACAATTTTATTTCAACAACCACAAATAAAACATTTACACACTGACTCTTTAACAATAAAATCCCCTCCATGCATGTGTTATCTATCTACGATATGCTGACCTCTAAATGATTCATATCGATTATAAGTCCCCGCTGTGCCGCAACCCCGCATCACGATTACCAGACTCGCATGAGGAATGACGGAGGAGGCTGTCAAGACAGGGGTTGAATTGAATGTAGGGATCTACATGTGATGGAATTTAAGGTTATTTCCACCACTTATGAAAGACAGATAAGATGATAAGCTATGAATAGAGAAAACGCTAGCGAGATTTTGAATGTTTAGGACATTATTTCTCTATGGATGGATGGTTATAATGAATGTAGAGGTGGAGGGTAAAATGATCGATTAACCTGTCGACCGAATGACTCATGAGGACTATCACAAAGGCATTAGATATTCACGAATTCGAATCACCCATCCAGTTGTATACAAATGAGCCATAAAAGATCCACCAAAGAAGGAATATATATATTCATGTTATCCAGAAAAGAAAGATAGATAGACATAAATTTGCAAGAAGAACAAAACATCGCTTCCACCGAACTGCCAGAATCCAACTACAATCTACTCACTCCAAACGATCAATTTCAATTCCAATTTCAATCACCTACACCTACACCCATACAACCTGCATCTTCGCATGACAACTCGCAAAGAATCTCCATCAAAGACACCGGATACCCTAACCAGACTTATACAATGTAATCAAAGTAGGATAAACATTGATGTTCGCACTATACACCGCTTGACTTTGTCCGTTTCTCGTAATCATATTCGTGGTGCCAACAGTAGCTAAGGTGTAGATGTTGACATTTGAGATTGTACCTTCGAGACTGAAGATATTGGTTTGGCAATTCTCGGGGCCGCCGGCATTGGAACAAGCTGTGAAGTTTTAGTATATATCCATGTGGTATAGTTCAAAAGGGTAAAGGGTAAAGCATAGTAAAAGACATACTGGTAGAATAGTTGTCAAAGAATGAGTAAAGTCCCGCTCCATATATAAGAATGTCATGAGAATTAATGATTCTCAAGCCCCAAGCTGCAGCACAGTTGCCGGAATAACCTGCACAAGAGGTACTGAAGTTAGGATCATTGAGGGATGAAACAACGCTAAAGGGTGTCGGGGCAAGCGGTTGTGGTTGATAGTATCTAAAGATTATTAGTCAAGATGATACAAACGATGGTTTAAGGATCTTACGGTGTTTCGGTCTGGAGAAAACCCGCAAATATGTTCTTTGTGTTGGCGAATTGATATTGGTACAAAGTGAAATGCTCCACGCCAGTACCCCAACTGCCAATTATCAGCAAATTTCCATGTCATTTCCAGAAAGATAAACTTACAGCCAGATTTGTCCAGCAGTACTCTCGATATATAGACCTCTTCCTGCATAGATGTCGAGTTGTCTCAAAGATTGATCATCAAAATCATGATCAGCAGTCCAAATCCACGAATTTTCCATGTACAAGCCACTGGCACCTGCTGTAATATGCATACCCATATAAGCAGCAATGCAGTTCGAATTGATCGTTGTAGTGGCTGGATTCTTCTCGCATTGAGCAACTTGTAGGTTCGATCCTGTGAAACCACCAATTCGAGTGTGTACGTCCCACATTCCAGATGGTGTTGAACCAGAATTCGCGAGGTTCCATTCGATCAACGTTGCACCAGCTTGTTGACCTTGTGTTGAAACTAAACAATCACTCCATTCGACATGTCCCGTTTGACCAGCTGTTCCAACTCGTACGACAGGTTGTGGACTATTCATATTATTGAAGAAACTGCCACTTGACAAGATGGTTGAATATGATTCGCCTACAATTCTTGAACCAGGAGGAATTGTTATTGTGCTTGTCACTTTGTAAGTACCTGCATCTATGAAAAACACGTTCCCAGCGCTTGCTGCATTGTTGATTCCGCGTTGTAATGCAACAGTGTCATCTGTCTTACCATCTCCAACTGCACCATTTGTCCTTGCGCTCGTGAATGATGAGACTGACAAGCCATTGTACTGAGGCTTCGATTGAGTGTAATATTTGTTTCCACTGAGTAGAGATGCAGGCCGACTGTTTGGAGTAATGGGGCCTTGGAAATCAGAGTGACCGCTAGGAACATATTGGCGGCCTTGACCCCACCCAGCAATGGTCGTGCTTCCACTTGTACCAGCTAATATTGTCGATCCACCACTCAACGTGACGGCTGTGGGAACATTACTGAGTGCCACATTTTCAAGTATGAGACTACCAGCTGTGTCCGGTGTCGCATTTGGTGTGTAAGCAGTTATGATTCCGATCGGAGTGTTGGTAATTGAGCTGTCAATCAAAATAACAGATCCCACATTTTGCGCACTTGAACCTCCTGCCGATATGTCAATTCCTTTCTGGCAATTGTTGATGCTGATGCCGTGGAACAACCATCCCCAATCCCAAAACATGCTAATAGCTGTAACACAGTTATTAAAAACCAGGTTTCGCATGGTAAATTGCTGGTTCCCAATGGCAGCACCAACAAGACCGCCGTTGAAGGTAACATCAACCAAAAGTCCAGCAGAACCTTGTTTCATTATTAGCATGGAACTACCTCAATTTTCTTTTGTACTTACCACTTTCACAGAAAAGACCAGTATGTTGAGTTCCTGGAGCAGAACTCATCTGAAATACAACATTTTGTAAACTTGTTGCTTGCGAAGTTGGCCAATGCAGACCTGTAGCTGTGGTTGCAGCCGGAATGCTAGTCATGTCAAAGATGATGTTGCGAATTTGCCTCAAGAATACATTGGTGGAGCCCCAATTAAGGACAGGGGAGTAGTATGGATTTGCATCGATCAAACCGAAACCAACAAAGTTAGGTGTGGCTTTAAGAGTCGGTAAGCTGTTTGGGTTACCAATGATTTGAGTGAAGTAGTAGTCTATTATCGATGATGATATCACGTAGGTCCCAGATGGGAAATAGACAACTGCGGGTGTAGTTGATGTCGAGGAACATCCTTGACCACATCTTCCACCGGCACTAATAGCCGCGTTGATAGCTGCAGTATCATCGGTAACACCATCACCTAGATCTTGTTAGCAAGGACTCTCGGTAAATGGATAGACTTGCCTTTTGCTCCAAAATCTTTCACGTTGCGATAAACTTGATATCCTGAAGGACCCCATGCGGATTTTCCTTGATGTGAGATTTGTTCGTACCAATAAGGGGTTGCACGAGGAATGATCTGGGACATGTCTTCCTTTGCTGAGATGACTGCGGTGTCGGTGTGCTTTCCTTTGTTGTGCACATATGGTGCGAACTTGTTCATAACCTTCGTCACTACCTTTTCAACCTGAGGTATCTTGAACTGCATACATGATGACTGAAGCACCAGGGAAAGTAAGACTACGCTTTTGATCACGTTCACCATGATGAAGGTTTGAATTGTGTAGTGAAAAAATTGAGATAGAGAGAAGATGTAGAGGATAATCAATGGGAAATTACCGATCATTTATATACAATATATCCACTGTGCTTACATGCACCCAGATGCACCATTTTTGTGTATTGTCCAAAAGGAGAAGATGAAGCCGCTGCAAGAGTAAGAGCTTAGTTTAATCTGCATTAGTTAGAGCATTATTGAGACACTTCTGTCTATTTTCCGGCCTTTCTCAAGGCCATTATCACGAGCTTCCCTTACAAGAATTTCTGTACGACGGGAGCGTCTTGTACAATTTCGGACCCCATCAGTAACATGTGAGGGTTTCCAGCCTCATGATCATTCAACATGAGATGTGGTTGATATCAGCTTGTGCTTAATGCGGATTAAGAAAATCTGGGATTCGGAATAATCCAACAAGCGGGCCCAGTGATGTGGTATTCTGGATAAAATGCTCCGAATCACTGCCGAAAAATGGCCTTGTGAGCAAAATTTGGCCAAGCAGAAAATCAATCCCAAACAACAAAAATCTAGATTTACCTTGACAAGAGAATTTAAGGCAATTCTGACAACTAAAGCCACGAGCGAGCCCATAAAAAGACGGAAGGAGATTTTAAGTTTACCACGTGTAAGATAAATTTGAGGAAGTTCTTACACAGCAAGATTTTCTGAATTTGGTAACGGCCGTTCTCCGGTCCGACCTATAGTCGTACAAACTCCCACGGGCCTGGCTAAAATTGTAGTTCGCATGTATTTTGTAGACTCTGCATATTTTCTCTGCAAGTTCCGCATATTCTGCACGCTCTTTATGGCGGGGAAAAATCTGGGGATGTTGGGGATGGTGGCTTGTGGGGAAGCTCGTGATCACCCCAGAATGACAACTATGCCGTAATTAGGTTACAACCAAAGTAATATCAAAGATGCAGCTACAAGGTTTGACAAGATTCGTGAGATGTCGCCAATCTTCTCCAGCCTGCCCTGAAAGCCATAGAAGCCAAAGAAACATCGGTTTACCAGGATACGAAATTTACCGAATCTGAATATCATTGGTTTTAACCCTTCAGGCAAGTGAAATTTGTAAAACGTGAGAATTCTACCGGATCACATTCCACCACACACAGGTTTTCTCCCCCTTCACTCTTTTCCCTTTGATAATTTGGCCTCGGTTCCAATTTACATGAAAAACTGGAAATCGATTAAAGTGTGTATATCGGAGCCTCAAGCGCCGAAGGACCTTGCAATTTCCGCTAATAACTATCTGCATATGCAGAATTAAAGGGATCTCTGAGACATATTTTCAATTAGACCGAGGCCGTGCTGAATGAAATTATCGTAAGCCTAGGAGGAACAGTAAGATCAATGAAAATATCGCAAAGTGAGCTAACGACCCGAAAATTCATTTCCACAATGTTAATTGAATCTCTTCATTTGCTGCTTCATACTTACATGATAACCCTTCCGAGTCAGTTCCGTGGAATATGCGTTGTATCCTATGCAAAAAGTGATGTAATTGGTTACACGGCCCGATGCGAAGGGACGGCGCCTTTTGCATATTGAAAGTTTTAAATTGTCCTTGATCGACCGGGTAAGGAGTGAGTGAGTTATCGCCTAGCCGGGGATGAAAAAACCGGTCCCAAAGCCACCCAATGAGGTAGCGGTGCGCCGTTAAATCAACCCCAACTGACCGAGATGAGATCAAGCTCGGTTCAGCGCTTGATGTCCAGCCTGTTATTCCGTTGCCAATTGACGGAGTGATGTGAAGGCTAGGCGTGGATATGAGGCCACTTGTGTCTAACTCGACCCAGAGAAAGATTGACTGGCGGAGTGACGGCTTTTCTTCCTCTTCTGATGTTCTCTGAATCTTTTCTCTAACCATGTAGTCGCTCACATGGCGCACAGCTGGGATACTGCCCCTTTCCAGGCACCAAAACTGCAAAAGAATGATCCATGTGGTATGTCAGACATGACGTTGAAATCAAGCCAGGTTAGTCTTCCGAGAAAACCATGGATTGCAACAATAACAGTAATGAGAATTCGGCCATTCGAATCCTTGCTCTTAGAGTAAAAGTGCCGAAGTGGCAAAGCTGTCAAAATCATGCCAGGAACATTGTCCCAACCTGGAAAGAATTCTTTCGATCCCTCGGATGGTGTTCTAGAAGTTACACCTTCACTCAACGCTCGTGTCAATTACCGGAGTTTAACCTCCTATTAGCGTCTCTTATCAATGGCCCGATGACAGCGAAAGCCTTAAAGGCCAAAAACCCCGAGTCAAGTTGTTCTGACGTAATTGTCCTCATCCCAACATCCTACTATCGCACGATTAACGTGCGTGAGAGGTATTGCTGCGCCATTGTACCTCGAACAATACATGTATAGTTGCGCAGATATTGCATATCATGCAATGCCATCTTTGATGCATTTATGATTAAATCATCATAGTTTTTGGGCACAGTTGCTGGAGCATGCATCGTATCGCGAAGAAACTCGTCATTATGGGTACGGCAGTTCGCGCAAAGTCTTTCGATCAATCAACTGGATCAAATGATAAAGCACCGCAATGGTTTGAGATTCTGGGGTAGCCATACACGACAGTTTGGGAAGGATAGATGCTCTTCGCTGCTTCGCATGGAGTTGTCGTTGTGTTTGTTGGGAACTTCAAATGCGGGGAAAGTCCTCACCACAGTTGGGAGACATTAGGATGACGCACGGACCATTAAATCAACTCTTCTCCCAAAATAGCAATGATACGAGTGAATGAATCGGCCCCATTGAAAGGATATGAAATTCAGAATGGAGATCATGTTTTGCTTGGGACTTATGAGTTTGTATGGTGATTTTTTAAACGTCTCTCATCGTTTTGACTATGTAGTTCAGGAGAGCATCCTCCCGCAATGATTCTCCACATGTATGTGTTTTCTATAATTCCTATTCTATTCATGAATACAGCAAAGATCGCTCCCAAAATACTCCAAAGCCGCCCAAAGGTATATTTACATTTCCTCCTTGTACGCCCTTCCATCCTTTGTCACAACATTTGTAACAATGATGTGCATCCTGCCCTTTTCAAAAGCCTCCTCATCCGTAAATTGTTCCATATCATTCCTCGAATTCACAACCCCAAAATCTAGTCCATTCATAGATGCTCTAACACTTCTAGGTGCTGCGACCGCATCATGTAGATCTTCAAATATGATGTCAATTCCCGCGACTAGGCCGATTTGTGATTCTTGATAAGTACCCAACGGCCATCCTACTCTTTTGAATTTCTTCTGTACAGCATCAATCATGCCTACGAAACGTAACTCTACAGCGTCACCACTATAGGCCATGATTTCGTCTTTGAGATCTTGAAGGTAGGTGAGGCCGGTAGTATCAATAAATGTGACTCGCGTGAAGTTGAATACGACGACTTCAAGCCTTGGAAGGAATCTGGTTGGTGTATTAATGTGATTCCTGCGACGGAGAGCGGCAGTTCTTCGAACTCGATAGTCGCTCCATTCATTTCGTTCTGTAGGTCCGTATGGAGTCGGTTCATGATAAGTCCATATAGCTTCTAGGATATCTTTCTTTATCCTCTCTGCGTTCAAATAAATGAGAGGAGTTTCTAACGTAATGAGTTGCGTGCCTTGAGGTACTAGGCGCCCTCCCTGAAGAGGTATACTCATTCTGTTAACGCTTTCAAAGCTGTATCTGTTTTCGAGATCATGGGGTTTTAATGGACTAATCGAGGAAAATAATGTGCGTAAAAGAGTGTAGAACGCTATGTAGACTACCCCGAGCCCAAGAGCAAACTCTAGACTTGTAACCAACGCCACGTTCATGACAACAAAAAAGCCTATGAAATCGGCAAATGAACCTTTCCAGTATGTGAGTGGAATGCTGTTTGGAGGTAATGTTTCTCCTACGGAGATAAGTATAATCGCACTGGTTGCTGCAGTTGGTATCCACTGGAATGTTTCCGTCAATACATTGATAGCAAGAAAAACAAATCCGGCAGAGAATAGTCCACTGAGTGGTGATCTCACTCCAGTTGTTGAATTTACTGCTGATAGAGAAAGAGATCCGGATACTGGCATCCCACCAAAGAAGCCATTAACAATGTTTGCGGTCCCCAGAAAGACAAGTTCTTGCGATTCATCAATTTAATAGTTGTGCTCACGAGCAAACGACTTGGCGAATATCAAATGCTCAGCTATAGCAGCTATAAAAACCTAGGTAAAAATTAGAAAATTAGCGTCCGGCCCATTGAGCATTGATCTTAGACTAACTCACGGGGAACGATTTCTTGGCAACAAGCAGAACAATTTTAGTCGGAAGTTGTGGGGATTGTAGGGTTAATGCTACCGTCCCGGCGATGGGAAATTGTGGAATGATGAGATCTTTATTGATAATGAATGATATCGCAGTGGAAATAGCAATTACGAACGCGTTCCGTAAGCTTGACAAGATCCTGATGATGTTACTCTTGTGCCCCCACCTTTTACCCATGAGCTTCAATAAAACGATAATCACTATTGAGGCCACGCCAACAGCCAAAGATAGTGGTTGAGTAGTTGCAATATTTTTGAGTATTTGCATTCCTTGTAGCATGAAGATTTGACCCACACCCGACTCTCCTAGTATCAATGGAACCTGGCCTTGAATAATGATCAACGCTGCTGACATTTGGAACCCAACTAGCATAGGAACAGTGACGAAATTTAGAATCCATCCAAGGTTCAGGAGTCCGAATAATAGAGAAAAGGCGCCTATCGAGAAAGAGAGACCGGAGGCAATGAGAGCTGGCGGTATCGGAAGATCTCTGGCAGTAATCGATAATACAACGGCGTTGGTAAGTAGACTCAAAGATGTTGTAGGGCCTGTAGCAATATCTACAATTATTAGCATTAACCGATTACAAATTCATGTAGAAGTAATACCTTTCGATGTACCCATGAAGAAATATATGACTGATGGCAGCCAGCTAGCAAAGAGTCCTTGCTGCAATGGTATGCCAGCTAACGCTGCAGATGCCAGGGCCTGGGGAATCAAGACCAATGCGACTGTTACTCCGGCAATCATATCGTCGACAAGCCATCTCGGAGCATAGTTTGGGAACCAATGTATGAAAGGAGTTTTTCGAACCAAATATCTTCCTGTCGATGACGGTAATGCTTTCATTCCACGAACAAAGCCCTTTCTTCCTCGAGTTAAGTTTTCATCGTTTCTGAGACCTTCCTTAATCTCCCGTAGTTTCGTTGCTATCTTTCCCATGGTTCAGACTGCCCGCAGTCACTGCGGAAGAAGAGTCTAGTTTAACTGAATAAGTAAATCATGAGGGGGCCGGCCTCACAGAATTTTACAACAAAACCATGAATAACATCATGATGATGGGTGTTCATAAGGTTTTGTTACAGCCGTTCAAGGTTCGGACTTTTGTGCATTGTGTGGCCAGATCCACAACTGGTTTTGTTCTTATCTTATCATGTTGATGAAATTTTGACTTTCGGGACGGGAAATGTGGCTGGGTCAGGCAACTGAACTTGGATAGAGTCTAGAATAGATAGGTTTAAGGGAATGATACTATCACAAAATGAAAATGATTGGTCGCCTTAACAACTATAGAACAAAAAGTCTGCCAAGTAGTACCAGAGTTTCAGGAAGGGTCACAATAGTCTGAGCGTGGCAGTTTTTGACCAGGACCTTCGATGTATTTGAGAGATCCCATACATCGACAGCGTAACCACACTGAGTTGTAAAGTGCCATTCTGGTAGATTTGAGGTAATTTGAGAACGGATATGAACTGTTGTAATCTTACGAAGATAAGTGTTCAGCAGCAGCTGTTCATCACTTGTTGTGGTTCAATCGTACAGGTACGACCTCAACATCTCGAGGAGGCCTTCCTCACGTACAGAAACGACTACAGCGGATAATTGAAATACGGACTTGTAATCAAGTCCGGGGTAACAAATGTACTAAAAATGCGTACATGGAATATTGAAACACGTGTGAACCTGTGAATGCCCTCTATGGTATATACTCGCACGGAGCTTCACTTGTTTTACCGATGTTTTGTGATTTCGTGCAGACCCAATCAAGTGAAGCAGCAGAATCAATGATCTGAATTTAGAACACCCTTATAGATTCCATGTAGTTTTGAATATTGATGTTTTTGGTCCAAGTAGATCATCAAGTTTGATTCTAACCTGTATTGTCCAGTCTTGAGTGCCTCCTAACTAGGTAGTGCACTTTATTCCTTTTTAAGTCTCATACAAACCTTGCTTTGCTGGTTAGAGGTGATGAATGTTACTATCGTCTACTCGTCCTATGTCGCGAAAAACCTCACAGGGTTATCGTCGCACTCCAACAAGCAGATAGAGGACGTCGTGAAACTTTGTAGTTATAATTGCTCTAGGAATGCTGCACATCAAACACACTCAACTTTGAGTTTTCGAATAGTCATCATGGGCAGATTATAAAATTGCTCGTATATAGAGAATGAGAAACGATGCAGGAATTTGACAATATATTGTAAACAACATCGGCAACTGCGCCAACTTTCCCCTGGTTATGTAGTAGCTGAAATGAATAAATATCATCCCTCCCCTAAATCATGAAAGTGGGTCAATCACTCGACTGCGTCGACGAAGGTTAGCCCTTTAGAGAATGCTCGTTTGGCATGTATCAGGGTCGTGGATGAAGTACTGATAACCCGGAGAACATAGTTGAAAGAATCTAATCAATCCTATTGCCCGTGGGGTTATCGTCTTGTGCCCGTATTGAAGAATTCAGGCCTTTCTTGATCGAGATTTGGTCTTGTAATGCAATCCAGATTTTGGCGCTCTAGATACCCCAGTCCTGAGGTCATCAACGACCTGCTGTGTTGCTGTCAGCCAATGTTATTGCGATCTGTGTTTCTTTGTCTCAAAGGCATCTCACATGTTGATGACAATGTAGAATGAGAACGTAAGATGGCTAGTGTTTGGTTGTAATACAATGCATGTTTTGATATTTATTATCGAGTTGATGTGATAAGCTCGATAAGCTTATCCCCCCACAAACATCGGTTACTATCGGGTATTCCAGAACTTTTTTCAGGCGATTCGATAATCCCAAAATTGCTCCCACCACCAAAACAATGTCTGACCCATCAACAACGTCACTGACAACTCTCGATGCGCTCTTCAATAACCCCGTATTCGCCGGAGGCATTGGTCTTGCAGGTCTCGGGGCTTCTGCCGCCATAGGACGACGTTTCATGATACTGGGAGCTTCTACCATCAAACGTCGTCTTTTGGTGAATCTCGAAATCAGTAAGGAGGATCCATCATATCAATGGATCTTAGCATGGCTATGTCTTCCTCGCCCGCCTGGAGGATTCATTGCATCCAGAATTACCCGTGTTCATGACTATTCTATGCGAACGACTGGCGAACAACTAGAGGGCGGTCCATCATCTGCGAGATTTCTTGCGCAGCCGGGGTATGGTAGGCATGTTGTTCAGCATAAGAATGCTTTTATTTTAGTCCAGCGGGAGAAGCAAAGTAGTCATAATATGAATACGGGTGTACCACACGAGACAATTACTCTGCGAACATTATACGCTCATCGACATATATTCGCAGATATCTTTGCAGAAGCGCATGAATTAGCTGCGACACAGCGAGAAGGGAAAACGGTTGTTTACAAGAGCTCTGGAATGGAATGGAGACAATTTGGAGATGCGCGACGAAAAAGGCCCTTAAGTTCTGTAATACTAGACGAAGGAGTCAAGGAGCGAATCCTCGATGATGTGACAGATTTTCTGGGTCGGCAACAATGGTATGTGGATCGAGGAATACCTTATCGCAGAGGTTATCTTCTATATGGTCCGCCTGGGAGTGGTAAAACCTCTTTTATACAGGCCTTGGCTGGAGAATTGAACTTTGGCGTCGCAATGATAAACTTGAGCGAGCGGGGAATGACAGATGACAAATTGGCACATTTCTTGACAAAGTTACCTCCGAGAACGCTAGTGCTTCTTGAAGATGCAGATGCTGCGTTTGTAAATAGGAAACAGGTTGACTCCGAAGGATATTCAGGCGCAACAGTAACATTTTCGGGATTGTTGAATGCACTGGACGGAGTGGCAGCTGGGGAAGAAAGAATTGCTTTCCTCACTACAAATCATATCGACAGACTTGACGCTGCGCTAATACGGCCCGGACGAGTTGATATGATCGAGAGAATTGGTGAAGCTACAAGATATCAAGCTGCAGAGATGTGGGATAGATTCTACGGCGACATTGACAAGGATGGAAATGGAAAATTGCGATTTTTGACAAAGCTAGAAAGTCTCGGGCTTGTTGCTAATGAAGAAGGTAAGACTGTAGAGCCAGAGCTCCATACCAGTATGGCTGCTATACAGGGGCTTTTTGTGTTCAACAAGGACAGCATGGAAGGAGCCATTGATATGGTTGAGGGATTAATACCGAGAATATATGAGCCTCACACTCTCGAAAATGGGATCAAGGTAGCAGCTTGAGCTTGTACGGAGATTCCAGATAGTAGTACGGTATCATTATTGTATATATATTTGAATAACGTCAACGCCAACAATACATCGATCCGAGAAAGGCGCTATCGAAATCGGGTTCGTTGCCATAATCCCTCAATACTACATCTAATTCTTCCCTTTGCACAAGTCGTTCTATTGCATTCAACCAAATTTACTGGGCAACAGCACTCCTCCCATCATTCTCAGGTAAACCCTCATTATCCCCCGGCTCTCGGTAGGTCTCAGCAGACTTAGCCGCATGCCTGTTTTTATCATCGATGATATTGCTTTTGTCTACAGCGACGTTGTCGGCGGTTTCTACATATTGCTATTAGCTCAAGTCAATCATCAAGAATACAGACAAAACTTACCCTCCTCGATAGGAGCTTCGTCACTCAAAACTGGAATTGGATCCTGCTTGTGGCCAGGACGGGAGACATAATCGTTGTCTGTGGGATTTCCTTGGGGAACTTCTGAGGATGACATGATGAATTTGGTGATTTTCTGGACTGATTTCTTTACAGAGACGTGAGTTCGTTAGTTTGATGAGAGGAGCTGCGTGGAAGAAAGCTCTACTTGTACTTATCTTAGCTATAAATTGAGACAGATGAGCTCTGTGTGACGAAATGTAGCAAAGAGGTTGAAAGACGATGATATCATAAATTTCCAATAAGTCCCCATGTATCTTGAATAATTGGAACTTTCCAAGACATTTTCAGAATTCTTGAGCAAATCATCAGCAATCAAATCATCATTCCAAACGTCAATACATCATAATCTTCCCCAGGAACAACGCTATGTTAGCATCGAGCGTCGCTAAGGCCGCCTTGCAGTAGCTCTCCCGTTAGATTGACATATCAAGGTACGATTGCTTGTCATGACGTTTACCTACAACGCTTTACACTCTAAAGGTCTTCCTGATTGTAAGTGTTTTCATACGTATTCTGGATTCTATTGAGTGTAGATAAGAGACCTGTAGGATGTAGGTAAATCATTGGAATGACCTCGGATAATCGGTATGTGACAAGAAATCTGATTCGATAACCAAACAAGATACTCCATAGAGCATCTATTACAGTCCATGCCATAAAATGTGACGCATCGCATTAGTTCGAATGCTAAGCACGAGCTACCTAGTAGTTCGTTGGGGGCCCTCGAGGACCTTTTCCCGTTTGTGGCTTCCCGTCTCCTGATGCATCGTTTGGATATGCAATTTTAGAAATCGGATCTCATTGACGGAAAAGCAGATGTGTCTAATAGCTTCGATCAAGCATTAACACTGGACTACTTGGGAAACTAATAAGACTTCCCAAACACCCTCGCACTTCGCGCCGCAGAAGAAACAGATATGAGATGGTTAATATTCAATCATGGAGAGTTCAAATTTTACATCCAAATTGGATATCATTAGATATGCTTTTTTCTTCTTCTTCCGATATTTGGAAATGGAACAGCAATGTGGATATGAACCGTAAGCAGGTAGCCAGAGTGACAATACCACGTGAATAGTAATTTTGCAAGTGGCAGAAGATATTTTCCTGTTTCCCGAATTCGAATACGAAGGTTTGAGATGAAGTTCAAGAGGAACTGAAATCGTCATTGATCTGTATTATGTAATACATCAAAAGTAGTTTAGCGCAACACAATATCAGATATCATTGGTCATGGCGGGGAAATTTAATACCATCAGCCTAGCTCAACCTTCAATCCCATTCGATTCTTCAAAACCGTCGCAATGTTCACAGGTCTTGTTGAGATCAAAGGAGGTTCGTAGTCATTCTTCAATATCCAATGCCCACTCACTAATATCTTCAGTTGTCTCCGACATCAAACTCGACAGTCAATATGGTGCCACTCTCACCATCAGCAATGCTTCGTCAATCCTCGGAGACTGCGGACTCGGCGACAGCATATCCGTGAACGGTATCTGCCTTACAGTCACAACCTTCACGGAGGATAGTTTTACAGTTGGTTGCGCACCAGAAACTCTTCGTCGTACAAACGTCGGTTCTCTACAAGTCAACTCCGAAGTCAATCTCGAACGGGCCGTTTCTGCGAACACACGTATGGGAGGACACTTTGTACAAGGACATGTGGATACCGTCGCAGAGTTGATCAAGAGAGAAGAGGATGGAGAGGCTTTGACCCTGAGATTGAAGCCTAGAGACAAACAAGTGATGAGATATATTGTAGAGAAGGGATATGTCACGCTTGACGGAGCCAGCTTGACGATTACCAAGGTTGATGAGGAATGGTTTGAGATTATGTTGATCGCATATACCCAAACGAAAATAGTCACAGCTCTCAAGAAAGAAGGAGAATATATCAACGTCGAGGTGGATCAAATTGGCAAATACGTCGAGAAAGCTGTGGAGGGATATTTCGCTCAAGGAACCGGTGGAGATATCGCCATCTTGGAAAAAATGGTGGAGCGCATTGTTGAAGCAAAGCTAGCAAAGCTTTCCGGAAATTAATGTGTTCTCTTCGCTCCGTAGGATACCCAGAATTAAGACAAGGGCTATACCCATTTTTCGCCACTTGAAAAAAACTCAGAGCTTGCAAAGCTTTTCTTGTCGTGAGGGAGGTTATTCTGCGGATAAAAAGCAAGATCTTAAAGTGTTTAACACGCACAAAACTTCGAGTTTCGGGGTGTGATATATCTGCAGTGTTATCTTCAATGAACATAAAACTCACGACAGATATTCAACGCGAACCTTAGGAGCCCGGATCAAGCGGAAAGATCCTGTCAGTGCAGTAGCAGCATATTGAGGTAGGAACTCTCCTTACTTTTCCACAAAAAACCCTTCAGTTGAGGGATTTGAATTGCCATCAATTATTTTTCTTTTCGAGTTATCAGAAGTTTTTGAATCATTTATGAAATGCTGAAGAGGTTTTCAGTCATCAGATTTATAATGAATACAGTAATGATTACAGTCACTCTACCTTTCCTGTCCCATTTCCGAGAAGAAAAAATTCATAAATCCAATCAAGAGACCAGTTTTGATTTTTGGAAGTAAGTATTAATGCAGACTGCTCCATCTTCTACCTTGACCAGTCCATAACAACGCCAAATTCAAATATTGGCCTCTGCAAAGGTCATGCAGCCTGCCATCTCACACTAAACGATCTGGCAAACCCATCCAAATAAACCCCCGGCGCAGGATTATCCACCAAAGTATTCCAAACATCAACATCTACTCCACTGCTTGGCCAGATTTGAACTGGCCAATTTGCCCAGCCCATCATGTATAACGGCACACCTGATTTCGTAGAGTTGGGCTATCCGTATATCATTTTAGCTTTTCTTTCCCATCTATTTTTCCAACGACTTTTTATCTGAGTTGCATCTAATTCATTTGAAAAACACACATACCACACTCCACTTTCCCTGGTTTTTAACTCCAGTTTCCGAACATGTTACTCGACCACCTTCAACTAGACCGCATGTCCCCCTTTCACTTCTAAATGCATACATCCACATCCCGATACTTTGATTATATACAGTTCGAGTGCCATCAAAGAGACCACATGCGGTATTATCGAGTGTCCAAGTGAAAATCGAGGTTATGCAGCCGGCGACTGGACCAGCTCCTGCAAAATAAGGCGCGGTTGCGTTGAGGGCTACAAGATAGCCTTGGGATGTGTAGTCAGTGGAGAGAGTGGTTTCTGTTAGAGGTAGTGGAGTTGAAGAGGGCAGGAGTGGAGCGAGGAAGATGAGGAGTGTAGTAAAATATTTGAACATTTTGGAGCTTTGGGTAGAGAGTTATTACCTGTGGGGGGTTTCACGACTAGTAGATATAAAACTTGTGCTCCGATTTGGTATATATTGAAGTGGGAACTCTTTCAAAACAGATATGTCAGCGCGGATATCACGAGATTACAATTCTTCAATCATTTTAGCTCAGTCCTAATGACCTCAAAGTCCCGACTCTTATATCACTCCGTTTTTATTCCATCGGTTCAATTACATATTAATCTATCAACACTTTCATCCCTTCCCATTTCCTCCTCATCACGATGTATCGTTTATCTTGGCATTTCCATCCTCCATTCCGTGAAAACCGCAGAATTAGGGAGATGTACCTAAGGATAACTTTTTAGAGTGTTTATAGGACGCCCAGATTCCGCCCGCAATCACTTCAAAGACAAAATTTGTGGGACCAACATGCTTGTCGGGTAAAGGGGGGACGAGTCGGTTAAATACCCGTGGCGTGCCTTGTGATCGCTGACCTGGTGCAGGGTTTCTGGGGTGCATTCTGGGGTGATATTACCGTGAAACAATATCATGCAAGAATGACATTTAATATGCTGTGGTCTTGACTTTATATGGAAGATTTGTTGGGTATCACTAGAGTTTTATTCACACAAATACGGTCCGATTGTACGGGATGGGGGTTCATGGTAAGCATTTTTGATTGCGTTGTATTATTATCTAATGATGTATGATTATATGGGGATATTTTTATGCGATGCCTAAAAAGGCAAGGCCAATGTTGTATGTTGCGGTTAAGAAACTCTGCTCTTGCGTAGTATAGGTTCCGTTAAAAGCTGCTGGTGTAACTAAACCACTCGCTGCAGCGGAGGGGAAAATATTCTGGTCTACCGCAAAGCGAGCTCCATCTTTGGGCATTGTGCCGCTTACAAAGAAATTGGAGATCGCTTTTGCCATTCCGAGAGATGCATGTGAAATGGTGGTATGTCCACTTCCTCCACGGTATACGAGGGTGGATGAAGTAGGGAGTAGACTGCGGAGTGCTTTTGCGGACTTGAGAGGTGTTGTTGGATCATTCTCGGCTGAGACGATAAGGATTGGTGTTTTGGCTGTTGCGAGAAGAGTATCTGTTTTTGCCATTAAACTTGCTCCTACGTTTGGAACAAGCGGACGTGTGGAGGGGAAGTTGCGGCAAAATGTGATGGGGATAAGATCAGCATTTAGAATTGGAGTATTTTCCGAGATTGAAATGCTTTTTGTGAGAGAAATGACTGTATCCAATGTAATTCCATTTGATGCAGCATTGTCAACACAATTAAGTGGGTAAGTAGCAAGAGTTCCAACGCCTGCTGCGGAGCCATCGGTTGGTGCCTTTGCTGCTAAGGATCCCAGGAGTGAAATAAGAGCAGTTGCGTCACGGGTTTCGAGACCGGATAAGACAGATGCAAGTGTTTTCCAAGTGGTTGGAACTCTGAGAAGAGATGCAAGAAGGGGACTGAGAATGTCTAAGCTAAGGCTTAAGCCTGAAGCAACAATAGGATTCTTGAACATGTTCTCCATTATATTGTCAAGTCTGGTGGCCACAGTACCTGTGACTCCAGTAGGGGCGGTGGCAAAAGAGCATCCTTTACTGCCGGCGGTGGTGCAGAAAGCTGCAAAATCGTTAAACGAAGCACGAACGCTAACTTGATCGTTTGGCAATTGGCTGACATATGTAAGGGCATTTGCCTTTGCGTCAAAGACGCCATCGGCAATAACTCTTCCCACGCGGTCTGGGAAAGTTTGGATAAACTCGGCGAGGAAGATGGTTCCATACGAGAAACCCCAGTAGTTGAGTTTTGCAGAAGTTCCATCCAATGCATCGACTATGGCTGCCATATCTCGGACAACATATGCTGCTGTTGAGGTGTAAAGAGCGGGAGATTTCTGAGCTACACAAGCTTTTGCAAGAGCAGCGACAGAGGTGTCAAAAGATGTGATAGCAGAGCTGACGGCAGCATCGGCGCTAGCATCCGCAAATTGTCCAAGCCAAAGATTTGGAGCAGATGGAAATGCATTGTTGAAATCATACTCCGCACTGGCATCTGGAAAGCATTCCAAGATGGGAGCGGAAGCACCACTTCCACGTGGATCCCATCCAATGACATCGTACAATCCACCGCTCAATGCCGAGACCGCGGCACCGGCCCCGGACTGCACAAAGCCAACACCACTGGCACCGGGTCCACCGGGGTTGATCAAGAGAGATCCGAGCTTCATGCTCGCTGCTACAGTGGCAGGATAACGAGCAAGCGCGACACTGGCTTTTGCTGTTGACTTTGAATCGCCATATTCGAGCGGAACTTCAAGGGTTGCGCATTCTACGCCGGTACCACATGAGGTCCATGTCAGTCCGTTCACGAGGACTGACAAGTTGACAGCGGCGACTAGAATCTTGCCAATTGAAGGCATTTTGATCGAAGGAGTAAATTCTAAGAGAGTGACGATTCAATGAAAGTGATTGCTTCTACTTACAAGAGAATAACCATACATTACATTGTCCAATATTTATATCGGACAAATGTATGTTACAATTTCTCCATTGCTGGGTTGTGCCAAGATGCGGACTTTGCATTCAGAAAAATTGAAAGTCCTTTGGTTCAATTTCCATGCGCTGCGGTCGATTTATAATTCCATTTAATATCTGAAGAAGTCTATTTCTCGTGTAGCTAGGATTATAGGGGGAAATTATGGTTCGATATGGTCGGTAGAGATATTTAAGGTTTTTGGAAAACCTTATTTTGACTTGGACCAAAAATTGTGTTCAAGCATATGCATCGCAATCTCAGGATCTACGAATTATGCTTGTTCTCGGCCTTTACCCATATGATTCTAATTCTTCGTTCATGCCTTGCGAAACATTTTTTCCTTGGTAGCTTTGCAATGGATTCGATATTGCAATTTTTGGGTTCTCCTTAATTGAGCGTAGTGACCGATGTCTCAGCCAACCTCTCACAAGAAGTTAATTTTGGCTCTTCCATCTTTTACCTGGCCTTAACTTGAGACTAGGCGAATAAACCAAAATAACAGCCAGCTGTATCCGATTCAGACAGACTTTCTTCTCTGGTAACATGGCACATCCATCTACTACCGTGTATCTTCTTCCTCAGAAATCTATCCACTAAATTATCTGGCCAGGCATTCGAAACATGAAAATCTACAGTGGTCTCCTTCAACGCTGGCATGGTTTTGAATCTCTCATCAAATGCGTTCAAACCCATACCAATAGACTCAAAGGAATCAATGCTTCCGGAGTTCCTCGAGGAATTCACTGCCAGCCTTATACTGCCACCACCAAATCGTAAATTGTCCCATGGAGATATCTTGAATGCTACAAGATTTTTGAATTTATCAATCACTAATTCGACAACTTCAAGGTCTCTTCCAGTAGGCCAGGGATGCCCGGGTCCAAAAATCGAATTCGGAAATAGTGGAAAATAGATGTCTAAACAACGAACAGAAAGAGCATTTCGCTCTCCGATCTGTGCTAGAAACCCGGTGATGATCTTATAACCTGGTACATAGAAGTATTGGAGACGACATAACACAAATTTGTTGCCGGAATAGAGAATTGGAGAAGCCTCCAAGTGGGTCTGTTTGTTGATTCGTAAAATTGCAGGATAGAGACGATATTCTCTGCTTAGAATCAAATACGATGGACTTGTTTCGGAGGATTTTATTTCAAGAGATTGAGAATCCGAGGCGATGAGTAGTTCATTGTAGATCTTGAGTCGGATCTCAATGGCGAGATCAAAGAAATGTATCTTCGAACGTTGGTTCAATTCCCTTCCTGTCTGCATTTCGATCGTGAAATTTTATAGGTAAAGTAATGAATGATGCAAGTACTGTCGTTGAACTCGAGTAGTAATTTGTTATCTCTTATGAGCATAGAAAGCTATCGGAATTTTTCAAAAGATGACGAGATGATTATACAGCTTCATTCACAAGCAACTTATAAATTATTAGTTGAAAAATAAGATAGGAGGCGGGGAAGAGGAGGGCATTATATGATATGAATAAAGTATAAAATAACCTACCTAAGTACCTAGGTAATTAAGGTTATAGAGTCAAATTCAATACGATGAAGAGTGAAGTAACAATGAACCAATCATCACTTTAAATCACTCGGAACTCGCTAACAACGTTTGTGCGGCACAGAATAAGGCAGATATCTCTGAACTTATTTTTAGCTTTCCAACTACGAGAAAGTTGGAAAATGATATCGAAATAGAGATGTGGAGGGATTCTTAAAAGAAGAACTCGAGGTTAAAAAATCGAACTGCTATGGAAAGAGATAAAAATTCGGGGTACAAAATGATGTAGTCTCCAATTTGTTCCCTCTCGAATCCTTCTCGCTAGGTGTGCATTCAATATCCAATTCAAGCAATTCTCAGTAAAAAAGACTGTTGTTTCGTTTTTTGATCATAGTTTCCTTATGAACTAGAAATTGCCGTAAGGCAATCTCGCGCTATCGTAAAAATTACTCAGAGCACAAGTGGCCGCACCATATATTCCTATGATCCACGTATGCATTGGTCGGCTCCGACACCGAGTATAGGAGCTTCAAGTGAGTATATCCAACTCGAATGTTGAATTTGGTGTTCAATTTGTGGTTCAATCATCACTTACTTGGCCCTTTTAGCTTTCATTATAGCCACATTGTGCTGGGTGAGATTCACCGTTCTTTCAGATAGATAGTTGGCAAACAACTGTATCTTCTTGTGAAGTGCTCTCTTAAGGATTATCTTCCAGAGAAATATTTTCTTTGAAGCTAGATTCTCACGAGCTTCCTTCAAATTTATCCTTGACAAAGGGTGACTTTTATCCTGGTAAGTATTTCCTTGGTGTTCACTTAGAGTTGTATCTTTTCGTAAAGTATCTTCTCTAATAATCTCTCGCAACAACGGTCTCCGATTATTTCCTGCTGGCGGAATGCCATCCCACGAAATCTAGTTTAAAAAACTTCTCTTCTCGCGAAGTATAACTCAGTGCATTGTCTTCTTAAGCAGATCTATAATCGGCTTGACGCCCGCAAAAGTCATATCGATACACAGAAGGTGTAACCAGAATGATTGGTTTGTCTTGTCGACCCAGTTGAGGCAGTTCCAATATACAAAGTTGTGGGGAGTTTCAGCAATCTTTTGAAGATTGATGCCATTATGCGTATAAATCCCGCAAAAGTCATACATGAGAGTGTATGCGTCCCGAGGGGCAGAATTCTCAGATCTATCGCATTCGAGACATGTCCAATAGCCCTATACATAGGCTTCCATGACTTGAGGCTGAGGTGATGAAGATTAA
The DNA here is from genome assembly GCA_004916875.1 of Botrytis galanthina. Lineage (NCBI taxonomy): Eukaryota > Fungi > Ascomycota > Leotiomycetes > Helotiales > Sclerotiniaceae > Botrytis > Botrytis galanthina. The sequence goes on from PQXL01000076.1 coordinate 28,024, forward strand.
AATTGCTGGAATTTGACCGGTTTCTATCAGGAGTGTGTTAATATTGATCTGTCTGAAGTTCTGCGCGTAATATCTCATTTTGTGGTAGTGCTATTGAATTGTCAGAACGAGTGTTACTTGAATATGGTTGTATCTATAGCCACTTTCGATTCTCCTGTCACGCAGTAACTAGCTCAGAAAGTCTACTCAACCAAGTCTCTTCCTTGATGTTTCTCTCTTTTCTGATGCGTTCTTTCCATAACGGATATTCTTCTCTGCATATCTCTTATGCTTGCCCCAATCTCCTGAACTATCTTTATCAAGAGTCGAAGACGACAAGTCTCTTCCTTCTCCGTGAGGAAAGATCATTTCAATACTTATACAGCTATGACTATGCACTTTTGAGTCAATATGTAGGTGTACCCAATAAGATCCCGACCCATTGACAAATAAAATTGCTCTGTCAATATTGTCTATATCTTTCAAATTTCAATTCATTATTCTGACCAGTAACCCTAGAAAAGAAAAGCAGATTAGATCATTCCATATTATGTTCAATCTAATTAACATATCACAGTCATCACTTTTAACACACTGGAATACAACACCTCGCTTCGATTCACAGTACCTCAATACTTCAACATCTCGATTGTCTAATGCTAATACACATTCACAATCTCCCCATTAACCCGCATTTGCCTCCAAATCAAAAATCAGAACTAGAAAGTTATTCACATTTCCCACCAAACACATCACACATCCCTCTATTTAAATGCTCAAGTTCAACCCTTTTCAATTACTTCCCTATAGCACACCCACTCAAACCATCTAATCACCAATCACCAACTACCAAAAACTCCCACCACCCCTACAAATCACTCCATTCTACTCCATACATACCCACCACACCATCTCAAAAATGCCACCACCTCCGCGTGGTTTCCAAACCCAATGCAGTCTCTGCAATACACCCATCACAATCTACTACCAAGGTCCCGTCCAATGCCTTGGCTGCGGACATGTATATTTTCAGCGCACATCTACAACTGCAGACTTTGTCCCGAAAATCTGACGCTAGTGAGAGAGAACTTCTTAGAAGATTGTCTTCGAAGAATGTAGAAAATGAGTTGTGTGGGGTGTCTTGGAAAGGCATGCGGAATACTGCGATGTGAATTTAGGATTGGGGATTGGAGATGAGAGTTCGAGATAAGATTCTCATTATGCAACGCGCAGGAGTATCATGGTGATGGATAGTAGATTTCGAGACTAGGTACTCGCTTGACGCCTCTCATCTTTTCCGGATATCTTATACCGCTTAGACTTAAGAATAAGGAAAAAAAGACTATTTATTGTGTTCAAGATGTACATCAATGTGCGTGTGCAAATATAGAAAATTTCGAAATCACAGTGTGTACTTACCACTCATTCCCGCGCCTCATGGGCTATCTTTTATCTTTCATGAATTCCTCTCTCTTTTTATCACCGGCTAAGATCGTATATAATTTTTTCAAAGAAGTGAGGCAACATCGCATAGGGCTGGTATGCGATATTCTCAAGTATATCTTTTCCCAATATTCAAACGTAACACCATCTCAAGAAAATTTGAAACATGCATAATACCTTTCCAAACAGCCTTCATACAATCCCATATTCTTAAACCATACCCAAGAAAAGTCTCAACAATCATTTACCTGTGAGATTACATACACACATACATCCTTCCTTCCTTCCAGAAAAACACACTTGAGCTTAAGTCTGCCAATCATCCAATCAACCCAACAGATCCCTACATCCTCATCTCCTTATCCATTCTTCAGAATTAATCCAGAGTGCAAGTGGAGTTCATTTCGTGGTAAGGAACCCTATCTAGTACCCAACACATCAAGATCAAGTCTCCCAAAATACAAAATTTTAGCATTCCCGAGAACCTCCCTCTCTCCCTCTTCCTCTCTCCCTCTTCCTCTCTCCCTCTTCCTCTCTCTCTCTCGATACATACATACATGCATATCATTTTCACTCTGCCAAACAACCTAGATAACACACACACGCGAAATTCTCATCGAATCATTTCATTCGATGAGATCGACCTCCAATCTCCATCTCCATCTCCACCTTCATTAAATCCTATTACCAACCCACAAAAAGAAAACCATCACTCATCACTCATCACTCATCACAACTCACAACTCACAACTCACAACTCACAACTCACAACTCACAACTCACAACTCACAACTCACAACTCACAACTCAATTCACAAATCTCAGACCACAAAACCCTAGCAATCCAATGCTAACATCCCAACATCTCAAATCTACATATCCTCTTTAGAGAGAGATCCCAACTATAAAAAATATAAAATCGAATTGAATCATAACACTTATGGGATCTCTCAGGTGAAGATGATGAGTTGATGAGATAAACAAAAGAGAGATCTTTGATATGAGATTGATCTTCGCAGTGAAGAATTCGAGTTTCTGATGCCTAATCCTGGGTGCATGTATGGATGAATATACTTAGGACAGGATATGATCTCTCAAATGATGCACTTTTTTATGGAATGGGGGATTCTAATTGGTATTTTTATTACTCGCGGTAGTTAAGAGGGACGAAAGCCTGCGTCCAAATGGATGTAATTCTGACCAAGTAAACGCTCACTTGCTAAATTGGTATACTGACTCGCTATTCTAAGCATGCAAATTGATTCAAACTCCACGCTGACTCGTATTACCCATGGCATCTATATGAAAATGATATTCAAGAATCGTAACCCCAACCTCTCGCATCATTATATTCGCCCACCAAGCTCGTCGCTGCTGCGATAACTCCAATCGCGCCGTCCGCCAAAGCATTACCCGTACCGTTTAGAGCGCGTGCAGCCGCTTGACCTCTAGCAACTTCCGTTTGCAATATCTGTACCCTATAATCCTCATCCAGACAAGAATCTGTTCGGATCATTCGTCCCATAATTGCAGATCTCAAAGCAGCTTCCCAATGATTGACAAAATCATCCTCGCTCTGCACGGTTGGTTTTCGAGGGGATGCACCGACTCCCGCGCGTCTGTCTGCATATTGATATATACATCTCACAACCTCGTAGCGACGAGTGACCAAGAAGAGAATTGGCCAGGAAACTACCCAAAGGAATGTGAGATAAAAGAACCAACGAATCCAAGTAGTCATTCGCCATTCGTTGATCACATGTGGCGAATAAACAATTACTCTTTTGTGCGATATTGGGAAATTGATGTGAATTTGACCACGGTAGTTTGTGGATTGAACAATACGTCGTAAGAGATACTCCAGATGACTTTTATCGTGATTTATGATTTTGCGTTCGAATATGAAGCATTTCATGCTAGATGGATCGGAAACGAATTTCTCACACCAGGCTTGTAATTCATCCCCTATTGAGCCGGACTCGATATCACAGTTTGAGAGAGAGGGCTCGAGAGACTTGATGATTCCTCCACGATATCCTTTTTGGTTATCTGGCAAGATCTCTAGTCTTCCCCCAGTTCTTATTCCGGTCGTGAGCAGATGTGTCAAATTTAGACGTATGTGGAAATCCGTAATAGTTTCCGTTGAGTCTTTCTTGTGTCGACGTTCGGTTTCTCTGTGAGTGCCCGATACTTCAACATAATAGGTCGGAGCAAATTGAGCTTGTTCGAGGATCATTTGACGGAGAGCATCAGGATCTGTAGAATAATTTGGGAATCTTGTCCAGAAATCGGATGAAGTATAGTCGTGCGAAGAGAAGGGAAGATCGGGAGGAGGGCTAGGGCAGAGCGATTTAGTTTAAATCACACGGCACATCTATGAAGAGGTACTCACATATACCAACCTACACCGGAGGTGGAGTGAGAATTGCTGGCAGATGGGCCATCGGTTCGCGAAAGAAGAGGTGCCGATGAGGATGTTTCTTCATAAGTTGGAAGATCCTCTTCGGGGTATTCTTGATCAATATCATTGAGGAACCTTGCCGAAGAAGAAGCAGCATTGCTAGCTTCTAATAGATCTCTATGGGTATCCATATTAGCCTTGTAGGGCTGTGGCGTTTCTTTCCCCATGTTGCAGATTCGTCGTGCCCGATGTAGAGCTGCGGATCTGGTCGATTGATGATATCGTTATACTTTTGAGATTTCACCAGTGAGATTGTCGTTCCAATGGATGGACAAAACCTATGAGTTTGAGGTGATGTGGTATTTTTTTCATGTAATTGTGAAGTGAGGTGAGGTCGTTTGTTGCCTACGGATGACACTCGATTCAGACTTTGCACAGCCACAAAATCTTTTCGATGTATGTACAGAGGCACTAACCTTAGGTAGGTAGTCTCATAGGGAGTCGAGGGATTCTGTCTCGTCTGTTCATGATGAGTAATGGAAGTGTTTGTTCTTGGCATCTCACACTCCTTTACCATGGATGTAACTTATACCCAAAAGAGAAAAGACGTCAGCTTGCCCAGGCGATCCAATCCATCGTTTCCTCACTTGTTTATATTGCCATGCCGCGGGATTGCTTCTCAAGGTTCCAAGGTTCCACTTGATGACTAATAACACAGCCACGATATCATCAAATCAAGGCATGGCTTCCATGCATGATAGATATTCCCCAGCTTCTTGGGATATGGATATGGATTGGATATGATATGATGAGAAATCATTCATGTTCCAAAAATAGATCAACATTATCATGAAACAGGACCCTTGATATCGATGTTCTTTGTGGTGACGGGAAGATATTGAAGCAACAAATTTGTCAATGTTGTGACCTTCTCTCTGGATGTATCAGAGTGTGGGAAAGGGACGGAACTGGAGCTCTTATCAGTGATCATCCCTCTTTACCGAAATCTTCTTTCTACCAATGGAAAGGATTATCATTTGTGGAGAATCTTGAGCTGTCACTCATTTTTGGGGATTCCAGGCTGCACCTGCATTGCTTGATTTGCTCGATTCGTTGCGGGTAAAGGTCCAAAATAAAGATCTCGCCTTATGAAACGGTTCTAAGAAAAAACATCTCGAGCCACTTTATATCATCACCCCTCTCAAACGGTCAAACCCCTTCACCCTTCACCCTTCAACCCCTTTTAGTCGTTCATCTGAATTTCGATACTTATTGTTTGCGCCAATTTCTTTACATCTGCCAAGTATCCAAAGTATTTACACCATACATACTACACCAGAATGTCGGAGTTAAAGAATGCCAAAGTAAGTTTCAAGAGATTGAAAGCTTCACGAGAGATGTTTTGACATTCATACTCCACGCGTACACACTCACCAGTACTGACTCCTCATCTGTTCTAGGGTCTCAGCAATGAGGAAATTCAAGCATATAGAGATGCTTTCTCCATCTTCGTAAGTCAACCTTCTCATTTGAATGTTCGCGCAAAATGCTTACTCTTAAATACAGGATAAAGACGGTGATGGTACGCGCAATTCAACCCCGCACTTGCTCTTCGCAATCCTTTTCTAACAGTCCTATCTTTAATCAGGAACCATTTCCACCGCCGAACTCGCAGAAGCAATGAAGTCTTTGGGACAAAATCCATCAGATGCAGAAATTCAGGATATGATCAATGAGGTTGATGTTGATCAATCTGGAACAGTCGATTTTGATGGTTTGTTACACCGCGATATACCACGAATACCCCACATCTTCTCATCGTCAACACATTCATTCGAACTCTTCTAATCATATAATGTTCCAAATACAGAATTCCTCAAGATGATGACCGCCGAAACAAAGGGCGTTGACTTTGAACAAGAAATGCGCAGCGCTTTCCAAGTATTCGATGTTGATGGAAGTGGCACAATTTCCCCAGAAGAAATCTACAAGTTGATGGCATCTTTAGGAGAGAATTTGTCAGAGGAAGAGATTAAGAGTATGGTGAAGGAGGTTGATAAGAATGGTGACGGAAGCATAGATTGTATGAAAGCCCCTCTTGAAAGATTCTTTAAATCTCTCCAGACTTGCACAATTACTAACGAGATTCTGTTCTTTTAGATGAGGAGTTTGTTTCATTCATTCGCGACAACAAATAAGGAATCAGCACTAATTGGGGAAAATTCATGAAATTGGGAGAAATTTTGGATCTCATATGAAGTTACATAAAATACCATAGGAATACACACCATTTTGTTCTAGCCGTCTTTTTCAGTGGGAATAGAAGTTTCATTCATGCTATCTACGTGGATCAAGTGAGTGATGTCAGTATCATCACGAATGTAGGATTTTCATTAAGTTCGATTTTGAAATCTTACCTTTTAGCATTGGTTCTCAAAGTTGTTGTTTCATTTTTTGGAGCTTCTATGTTCTTGAACCATTCTTCAACAGCTTGCTTGTTGTTTGAGTACAAAGAATAATTCGGGCTCAAAGGACTTTTGATCTTTTGAGAAAGAAGATGATTTATCATACACTTTTAACATCATCAAGGAACAATGGCATTGTAGCTCTTATATGTAGGCATTTCTTTAGCTCGTATCGCTCATACGTTTTCTAGATAACTCAACTTCTTCCCAGAATACCCTAAACGCATTTTAATTACTGTAGCACAACCACAATCCTTATTAACCTTTGACCAAAATGTCTCCAGGTTCAACAATAGAAGGTACCAAAGAGACAAGAGTCAAGTCTGAAACTAGGCTCACATTTGGTATCGAGATCGAATATCTCTTAGCTACTGTTTATCCCATCCATCCTGCTCCTCATCCAAAGGATCCACGTGAGAAAGATGGAAAGAAATTAAGTAGCATAGACAAAGTCAATGATGACATTGGCGAGAGACTCAAGGCTAAGGGTATACCAGTAACAACAACTGCGTGTGAAGCGGATGGATCGGTGAGTGATGCAGAATTAAGGACTAAATGGCACCTTCAATCTGATTCTAGTGTTAACTCAAAGGAGCGAATCCACCCAGATTATAGAGAATTTGGTATGGAAATATCGTCTCCACCCTACTATTACGATCAGGCCTCACGAGATCTCATTCCAGTAGTCTTAGAGACATTAAGAAATAACTATCTAGTTCGAGTTAATGACACTGCAGGCTTCCACGTTCACGTTGGCAACGAGTATGATGGATTTTCTTTCCCAGTATTTCGGAACCTAGTTGCAATTTTGTATACTTACGAACGGCAGATTCGGCTTATGGTCTCTGCCGAGCGAGTGCAGACTTCACAGATCTATTGTCGATCATTTACCTGGTGCACTTTCGCCACGACTTCCCCAGATCTCACGCGGCTCGAATTTCTCAACCACATTCTTTCCTACCAAAACCAAGACGACTGGAAACAGTTCTGGACTGACGTGACACCGGGCGTTGGCGGACGCCTTGCATTCAACCTGGTCAACTTGAAACTCCCATACGAAACAGAAAAACGCACCATCGAATTCCGACTCCATCCAGGCACTCTCGATCCCGAGGTCATACTCAACTGGGTGCACTTCTGCATCAAAGTGACGGAGAAAGCATGTCTCATCAAGAACGAAGACGAACTCTACGAGCACCTCCGACGCGATGTCGAAAAACCCATTGGGATCGCCGGCGCAGACTGCAGCACGCTTGATTTTCTCATGTGGCTCGGCTGTCCGGCGCAGGCGTATTACTATGGTGTTCCCCTGGTGACGGATCCGCAGGGCCTTGCAGACCGCATACAGGAGGATGAGAGGATGGAACAGGTGAGTCGGGCTTTGGCGGTGTTGAAGAGGAAGGAGTGGGTGGAGAGGATGAGGAGAGCGCAGCATGCGAGGGATTTCCCGGACGATGATGCGGATTTTGAGGAGGTGGAGTCGGCTTAGGTGGGTCTTGAAATAATAATGATCAAAGGTATGTGATTTCTTTCTTTCTTTCTTTTTTTCTTTCTTCTAGCTGCTTCTTTGCAGAATACAGGTAAGTCGCATTTATATAAATTTTGTTGATAGGTTCATTCCTACGGTTTCATTGATAATTTGATGCGTGCGTTTGATAGGTTTCTATTCACCAGTGAGATGGATGTATTTTTGTTTTTTTGAATATCGCTAAAAATGTGAGTGGAATCGTGAGTGGAGATGGGTTTATCAAGTGCGGTGCGTCAAATATAATGTGTAGAGTTTATCTGTATTGTTGAATGGATATGGTGAATCATGGGATAGTTTCGAGTCTGACACGTGTGTGGTTTATCTGTTTTCGTGTCGCTAGGTAAAGGGTGGTGGGCTGTGAGCAAGGTATAGATAGGTATATGGATATTTTACGGAGACGGAGATGGTGACAGGATATCGAAGAGCTTCACAATTGGACAGAATAGGCAAGAGAGGAGAGGTATAGTGGTTGATTATCTAGATCGTCTTGATTGCTGATAGCTTTCTAGCTATAGATTTGGGAAACTCAAAAAAAAAGTCCCGGGTACGCTGAGGGTTGGTGGCTTGTATTTTTCCAACTCTGGATATGTAAAGTTTCTGATAAGGTATGTTGGAACTTGGGTTGAGTATTTGCTATTTGCTGTGAGTTTTGGGGTTTTGGGGGTTTTTTGGTGTATCATTTGTCTAACTCCGGGGACATGTGCAGTCTCTCCTTCAAGATGTAAATCTGGCGATTCGAGGTGGTTATTTGCTGTCTTTTTGCATGTATAGCGTGAATGGAGAATATACAATATTAGACCACCGAACCGGAATCATAATTCGGGAGGCTTCGGTGTGAAGTTTTGACGAACTCGCGGATCTCGAGATATGAGCTTGAGCTTTGGCTTTGGTTTTGGCTTTTGGATTGGCGTCAATTGGGGAGTTAGGAATGATTTGCCCCCTGATGTTGATTTCGGAGTTTGTGTTGATGTTTCCCCTGGTTTTGATATCGGCATTATCTTCAATATTGAGAGTTCCTCCACTTCTTCATTCATCTCTGTTTCATCACCTCTTGCTATCCCTTTCCCCTTCTCTTTCGAATTTCTGTTCATCTTTGTAGATTTCGGAGTTGGTATTGATGTTCCCCCTAGTTTCGATATCGGCATTATCTTCAATATTGAGAGTTCCTCCGCTTCTTCGTCCATTTCCATTTCATCACCTATTGCTATCCCTTTCCCCTTCTCTTTCGAATTTCTGTTCATCTTTGTAGATTTTGGAGTTGGTATTGATGTTCCCCCTGGTTTCGATATCGGCATTGTCTTCAATATTAGGGGTTGCTCTACCTCACATCTCACTGTCTCTCTCTCTTTCTCTTCCAAATTCTTCTCCAGCCTGGCAGCATATTCATCCAACTCCGCCATCACTTGCACTTCCGCCTCTTGATTCTTGCTCGCAGGGATGTAATGATACTTCACACGATATCCTAAAGTCTCCTGTCCCAATTTACGCAACTTCACATGCAGCTCATAAAATTGCGTTATTAAATCTAAATACGGCAAGTGTTCACTGGGAATTATGCCTTTCGCCGCATCATCGAATGGCCATTTGTGGATAAGCGAGATTACTTCTTCGGAGGAGGAATAAATGTCCAGATAAAAACCTACTCCCTCATTGAGCTCGGCGCGGAATTTGGGATCCTCGTCAATGGGGAGATACTCGGCATCTGGATCGCGGTTGGTGGCTCTGAGAGATTCGATACGCTCGAGAGCGGAGCGCTGCGCGAGGAGGATGGAGGAGAGAGTGGCGCGCATGGGGGTTACTGGGTACTGGGAGGTGGGGGAGAGCGTCCCCACGTGCATTCTGCATCGTGAGAGGTAGAAGTGTGTGTAGCGGGCGCCGTAGGCGCCGAAGACCCGGGGGGTTGTTGCTTGGGGGTAGTTAGAGGGTGTGGGAGGGGGAGAGGGGTTTGAGTTGTTTGAAGGGTTTGAGATGGTCGGAGAGAATGCGCGGGTCAGGCCGTGGGTGTAGTAGACTAGGACATGGGCCATCGTCAGGTTTGTGGGGATAGATGGATGGATCTATTGAGGATGAAAAATATCTTATTCCGTGGAATTAACTCCAGCGATGCTCGAAGGGCGTTGGATTGTCTTCCATCGACGAGGAAGAGAACCGGGATAAATATTATAATAAAAAGGAAAACCACTTTAATAATAACCTGGAACGTTTTACAATAACAGTACTTGGAGAGATCAAAATGTATTGCTCAACTAACTTTAGCACTTTGAATTATATAATGATGAGTTGTGATAGTGATGTTCACTGTAATGTTAAGCTAGGCTAGGGTAGGGGGAAGAGTGAGGGATAGGAACAATTGAGTATCTTGCCGGCTGGATGACTCCTTCTCATATTTCTGCATATTGATGAATTGATGATAGATGGAAAGAACGGATATGCGGGGAGGTAGTGAGTTTGACTTTGATATTGGGGTTTGGGAAAGTGCGGGGGAGGGGGGGATCTATGAGTATATAGTTATGTAGATTGTTAGCTTGAGGTTTGGATATGGATGGGGATTCAGGAGGAAGTATGGCATAGTATGATGTATATGGTTGAAAGACTTTTATATTTTACATTATCTTGCTCAGATGCAAGACCTATGAAAATTGAGATTCAATGAGTGGGAAAGGTAGACGAGGTGATATTTTATAATATTTACCTAAATCAGTCTGTTACTAGATGATGATAAGTTGATGATGGTAGTTAGAAAGATAGTAGTCAGGATCGTGTGCGCGATATGATCTCATTCAAAAGATGAATATCGGTAGCAAAATCGCTTATGTGCATGGTGTGGATTTTGGGGGGCATAAGAGTAATTTGCCGTTGAAGATAACATGATCTAAAAATACTTCTCTTTGTTCGGTTATTAAACGATCAATAAGGACTCAGAAAACTTAATAACAGATTTGTTATTTGTTTCTGCCACGCTTTGTTCAGATCATAATTTTACGAAGTAGTTCCTGCTCGTTCATCTCTCAAGGGAATAAAGATTAACAGACAGGCTCTTTGTTTGTTAGAACAAGGCATTGTTCACTCACAGTCACTCACGGTATCACAAAGAAAGATGGGCAAAATATTGTTGGGTTTTATATATTATTGGACTTAGGAAATGTGTCAATTTGAATAGTGAGGGCCAGCCTCGAGCTATATTTCTCTTTAGTAATTACTTGCTTGGTTCATGCAGATGTGCGTGTACATATCCTCTACCACCATATCCAAAGTCGATCATTCCATATCAACATCTTCCTGGCACTGAGCCCAGAAATCAGCTCCAAGAAATTGATCTGCGGCTGCTACTGCTGCTTGGTATCGAGAGGCTTTGACGCGGTCTTCTTCAGCCCATTGCCGTTTCAATGGAGCCATCATCTCTTCGACTTCTTGTTGCCATTCTAAAGGCATTTCTATGCTGGTGTCATGAGATGCTATTGAGTCCCCGGAAGGTACGATAAATCGTTCTATTTGCGGCTGTAGTTGCTGAGCGGGTTTCTCGACGCCAAGACGAGCAGCTTCTTTGTTTGCCATGTCAATACATCTCCACTGATTTCTGATGCGATGAATGTTATACTTTCTCATAGGCCATGGGTCTTGCGCAAAAGCAACACCACCACGGCGATGTTTTTTCCCCTCGATTTTCATCTGGCGCATGGCTGATCTAGGATCTACCCTCATATACCTCCCATTGACTGTGTGCATCGAGATACTGGTAAGAAAAGCTTTCTCGCTATCGCACCAACGAGGTGGTCTCGCTACTCCTTCCGGCATGTTTGCGGTGATTGATTTAGCTGTGATGTGTGTATTTGAAGCTTTTATCGGGGTAAAAATGATAGTTATGTTGGTAATTGTTTCTGAAAGTTGTCTGGATATGGGGAAATATTCCAGAGACACTTATTAGCCAGCTATTTAATGTCTAACATGCATATTGTTCAAACGTTGTTCTCACAGAAAAGTTCCATGATTGTTCGAAAGTGATTCGTCAAAATTGCGAACAGAGTCGGAACAAAGTCTAGTCACAGAACATAGTACAGGAATATCTTATACCGAAAGCGAAGAACTTCGCCATCAACAATACAAATGAGTATATGTAGATTCAATGGTGAGCTCGTTGGAAGACTTACAAGGGTGTTATTAGTTAATCACAAACTGGTCAGGTTGAACAAAATGTATGTATTGAAACATGCTATTTATATTTTATCTAGTCCACATTGATATCCTCACGCCGCTAACCTCTGACACATTCCTCTAAAATATGTTACAGATATGCTTATTCTCAACTGAGATTTCATCCACCGTGATACTCGAAAAATTTCTTCCAACCATAGATTCTTGACTGAAAATGATAATCAGAAACACCCATAAAGGTTTGGAATGGAGGCGAATAGATGTTAGCATACCATTACATTAAAAAGCTCCATTTATTGGCGCCCCCCTTTTTTCCTCCCGAGCCCATGGAACGAAAATGGGCTTTGATCATGTTGTAGGCTACATCTTCATCCTGATCAATGATTTTCTTTTTTGGCAGTTTATTCTCAACAGCAGTTATCGTAATATCAGACTTGGCGACGTCAGCCTTGACGGTATCTGGTTTCTGAAAATGACCGCGAAGGTTGGAGAATACATCATTGTAAACTTCATTCATGTCTGTGTCTTTTGATTCGACCTTGGTATTCGTGGTTTCTGTTGTTGAAGAGTTGACGGTCTTCTCTACTGCCAATCCTTCCATTGGCTTGATTAAATCTTCTGCAGTTTTATTCATCTTCGGTTTAGTTGCTTTGGTCTTTGTGATGCCGTTGACTCGTACTCGTGTACTCGTAACGGTTCTCTTCTGTTCCCCTTGAGGATCGATCGCTGAAGGTGCCATGGTGAAGAAGTCTTGTCTGTGTTTATATTCAGCAAAATCTTTTCTACTCAGCATCTGTTTTGCAGTCTAATAAGGAAACCTATTAGAAGAAAAAAGAGAGACTTGAAGTTATCCAAAACATCTTAGTACACTCGAACGTTGAAGCCTTCTGATACTGAACTTCTAATACTTTGGAACACCCAAGTAAGTGGCTTACCTTTTCTTGTAGATTGTTTCTGGTGTATTGTTGTTCTGTAATTTGAGTCAAGATATTTGATGGTAAGAAAAGGCTTTATGAAGATTGAAAGATTTCTGGATTTAAAATCGAGGAAGCGGGGTTGGCAAGAGAGAGGACTTTATATAGGTACTGCAAAATTGGTATTGAAGCTACGTGATTGGATGCTTGGCATGTACTACTGCTGGACTGACCATATTCACTTCTTCATCTAATTTTTCTACATTCCCAATATCACGTCATGTGCTAGTCTCTCAGATTTAAAGCAAGGCGCTTGCCTGAACTCGGAAATTCGCTAACCTAAATTGGTGTGGACCTTCACGCTTAAGGCGTACTATGAACGGCATCTAGGGCTGACAGGTGAATTTGAAGTGGCTTCTTTGTACTAGAGCCACTAGTTAATTTATGCTATGAATGAAAACTCATGGAGTAGATATCGGGATATAGATTGGCCAACGAGTAAAAAGTGATTATTTCTCTTCCTTGCCCTCTCGAATCTCAATCAAGAATCAAATATCCGACAGTAGTTCTTGCAATATGGATGATCTTTCTATATAACAGTGGGTCTTCGCCTGATCTTCATCCTTTCCCCTATTTTCCATCGGGAATGGGAAAATCTGGGTAATGTGGGTACATTTACATGTGCTAGAGTTGCCTATGAGATCACTAGTGAATTATAGTTCTTGACCTAACATATATGATGAATCATATGCTATCGGAAAATAGTAAGTAATATTGTACACGCATGACTCGCCATGTTACTTTCGGGTTTGTAAAGTCGACGAAAGTCATCTATCTGTCTACGTTACTACACTTTATATAATGATTCAATGTAGCCACCTGAGCAAGAAATTCTACAGATATTATAGATCAGAAAGCTGCCCTTCTAGCAAAGTTTCAGTGATTAAATAGATATGAAATTGCAGCCTTAGAATTTGGGATCGGGATATCGAGCAAGTTGATTAGTAATGAATGATATCCATTTTGCACTTCATCAGTTTAATATTACTATCGGATATCATTGTAGGGTTTCTAAGTGCTTCTGGGCGTTTCAAAAAGTTCTTTCCTGGCTCGGTACTACTAGTTCTAAGAACTCCAGTGTTGCACGTCTAGAAATTCTGCCACCGCCCGTTCAAGTTTTAGATACTGCTAGTCCCGAAGTTTCTCTCCGTTGTGCTAAGAAGCGAAGTTATAACGCAAAGAGATACAAAAGCACCCTTGAACTCTTCGTTTATCTGCATTGGTTTTCAAGAGAATTGGTATATTGAGGTTCAGAATAAGAGATACACATACAGAGCTAACAGATGTTGTAAATCATAAGTTTCGCGAAACCCGATAACCGTATTCTTCCTCCACGCCCCCCTCTGTTCCTGGCCTAGATGTAGATTATACCGTCCCCTTCCAATTTATCCGTACCTAGCTGTGTTTATGACATCGAGTTTATCTTGACTCTGTGTTCTCAAGTCCTCAAGTCCTCAAGAGTAGGGATATGAGCCCCCCCCCCTTCGTCGTGAATGGAGTGAAAGGCATATTCCCATTACAAATTGTAATTGGTCTAGGATGTAAAATAACCGACTGTTTTCAATAATTGCCATTGAAGTTTGTACCTGCCGCCACCACTGGTCCAAATCTGCTTTGTGTTACTAGCACAAAGAATCTAACAATTCCATTATGTAGTTGAGCAGGTCCCGTGTATGTGTAGATAATTGCAAATATTGCATCATGAGGGAAGCATAGAGTTCAGCCTGTTGATTCCATCATGATCTGTTCCATGCTACTGACTGTTTCTTTGCATATTACAGTTCAGCAATCAAGCCAAGCATTGGTTGAGAGAGAAGAGAGAGGGATATGATGGAAAATAGTGATCGACGGAGTGCATTGTAGATTACAGAACATTGATTAAGTATATCTAGGGTCTAAATAGTATGAAATGAATGCACGCTACCACTTAAACATCGCTATACCGCTAGATTCATTGTATGATTGATTGTGTTCTATCTCGATATGATATGTGTATATGAACTGGAAATGAAGGAGGCGGGAACCGTCACGGAAGGATGCATCTAAAGCTATTGGTCTCAGACCAGGGTCCCCAATAGTTTAGTTCGAGAACAATTGATATTCCATTCTTGAGACTCACTAGAACAATGAAATACTTCAACTTTTTGACAACAATTATAATGGTGAAATGTTTCCAGAAACTGCTAGTTTATATCTTATCTCTTGGCCCGAACTATCGGACAATCGTTCCAGCATGCATGAAGGAGAAATTTGAGTGAACAACAATTCAAGGACGTAGGCTAACAATTCTCTGATATGTAAGGAAGAAGGAGTTATGCTGTTGCGCTTGCTCTTGCCATCATGGTAATCATTTTCTGGAAAATTTCGTGAATCTGTCAATTCCAAAAAAATATCGTATGCGTAGATAGATGTCAATCAAGATAGAATTTGTGGAATTGAGAAAAAAGCACTAACGATAAGGAGGACCCTTATGAACCAGAACATTTTATCTATTAACAGTAACAAGATTGAAGGATCGAAATTGCGATTGATGTTCTGTTTTGTAAATGTTTTATGATAGGGGACGTTGTCAATCCACGTCTAGTTAGTAGGTTCATAGTCGCGAAATTCCTTTTGAATGATCATCGAACATTTTAAAAGATCCTATCTCTTGACACCAGCTAGTAAAATCCCAAGTTCGACATCTATGTTGATAACAAAATGAAGTGAAACTTCTTAACTCGGGTCTAGTCTCCACATGCTTACCTAAGATATTGTAACTCTCTTGCAAGTTGCAACAGATACTCTGCCAGTATTTCTTTCTCAACAGCCGCAGTTAACACTATGATGAAATGTACTCTTTTCCTTACATACAGAGTACAATATGTACTATCGGTTTTCCCCTTCCACCAATCACTACTCTTCCCCTGCTTTCCAATTATTTATGCATTCCTTGCATCATCTTAGTCCGACTATGGATACGTGCATACATCTAATCCCTATATCTACTAGCTTCAATGCTATTCCAGTAAACATCCAATCATTAACTTTCCTGAAAAAGCTTGTCTTGAGAAGCTCAAGTCCAAGCTTCTTTCCTGCTCACAGGAACAAGAGAACAAGTGTGATATGAAATTCTGGGGGTGAGTGTAAATGTAGTCTTAGCCAGTAAGCGCCTCCTCTTTCCCCAGCTGAAGCTCCTGCTCCCCCCCCCAAAGTTCGGGTTCTACAGGTTTCAATTCGCTTTTCATCTCATCTCTATCCATTTTATACCTATCAAACAATCATCATATATTTGTACACTCATCCATATATTTATTAGAGCATTTTTGTCACAAAGCATCGAAATATATCAACTTCAATATGAGTACAAGAAAGAGAAAGGCTGAAGACGAGGAGCTCGTCGCCCTTCCCTCGGATGAGAGCGAGGAGGAAGAGGAGTAAGTGTTGCACCCCTCCTCGATTCATAGATTTCCCGTATCCCTTTCAATGGGCTCTATCCATGATATCTAGTCGTCAGCTGCGTATTAGTTGATTGGATCATATATGAGTTACATTTGGACATTGTATTTTTCGTTTGGTATCAATTTACCGATCATCGCATCGCTTGATTGGATATACTTGGTTGCTCATTCTTTCATTAATGAAATCTTAACTAATTGGTGCATTTTGACAGGTATGAAGACTCCGACGTCGAAGCCGCAGCAGCAGTATCCGCTGCATCCGATGAGGACGATAGTGACGAGGACGAAGAAGGATTAGAAGAGGAGGAAGTTCAAGGTATGCGACGCGATGCGATAAGTTGCAGAAATCTATTCCTCCATTAGACATTAAGTCTTACAAACATACTAACGAATACTTGTATAGAAACGGCACCACCATCTAAGAAGCGCAAAGTCGTCACCAACAATGCATCTGTCGATGAGGATGAAATTGTTCCTATCGACGATGACGAAGATGGCGATGACAACGAAGCCGAAGCCGAACTCGAAGCCGAACTCGAAGCCGAGGATGATGGAGTAGAAGATGAAGAAGATTCCGCTGCCGAGGATTCAGTTGGCGCTTCTGGACCTACCAGTAAGGCTGCTGAGATAAAGGGAGGAGTTGTCCGTGAAGAGGACAATCTGGATGAAGTTCCAGAAGCTGTTGCTGATGATGAAGATGATGAGTAGATAAGCTTGCTTATCGTCGTATCATTTTTACGATGCGCGGTGTATCCACCTCAAGCTAGAGACCGTGCGGGATGCGAAATATGAAATGAATGGATGAGATGAGTGATGGATTTTTGGACGGTAATTTATGGGCTGCCGACGAACAACAGGAAGTTGGCAATCTGGTTGGTTTGGATAGATGTAATAAGCAACAAAAAAGGGGGGGAATGAAAATTGTTGTGTGGATGTAGTTGTTTTCTTTATTCTCTTGTTCTAAGTCGACCTAGTTCTTCAGAACTTCTATATATTCTTTTCTTGATCTCATCAATTGTCACAATGTCCCCATTGAATTTTTGATCTTCCGAAGTGATCCCAACCCACAAAAGCACAATCTTCTGTCATTGACGTCAAGTCCATGCACTGGCGACATTTGAGCAAATGAGTACGAGCACCACGCATCGTTGGCGTATTCCTACCGCTGCAACTAGGTAGAGCGCCGATAGTAAAATAGATAGTTTTGGAGCCAAGTCGCACTTCTAGCCATTCGAAATAGCGGTATCCTACTTGCAATCTTAATTTTGACCGCACTTGTAATTGTTGACATCCATTGTCAACTACCTACCTAATAACAATGTCTTTTCGATTGAATTCAGGCGATGATTGAGCCCCAAGAAAAGATACCGCTGTCGAGTAGGATGGAACACCGAGACGAGACATCAAATACACAGACTATTTTCCACATTCGATACCAAGGCAGAAATTGTATCATCATACAAGGCAGATAAGATGTTTATGTTTTCAGTATATAATTTTATTTGAGCGATTTGATCTCCCGGGGTTTCCGTCCTGCTGAGGCCTGTTTGACCCCTTCATCTTAACCGAAATCCGAACTTACACCTCATTTCATCTCATCATCTAAGTTAATGATGCTCTTCTTATTATATTCTTGTTTCCCTCAGTGATCTGTTATCATTCATCATAATTAGTGGACTCCACCATTGGTCAGCCAGGACATGCTTGAACCGACCCAGCAATTTCATTTATCGCTACCATCGTCCAAGCACATGGGAAATTTGCACCACTTGTACCACTATCGCTAGAGTGGAGAATTTAATCTTTACTACCGCGTTTTGTGTCTGTTTGATAGGGTTGTAGCCTGTGTGCAAAGCGTGTCTAAACTTTAAAGACACGGCATGAACTGGATTGGTGCCTTTTTCATGTTATTTATATTGCGAGGTAACTTTTTAAGTCCTTAGCTTGATTACTCGTTCACGACACTCCGTATACCTAATGGCCACCGCAATTTGCACTCTTGGATTAAGAAGAGCATGCGAAAGGAACAGATTTTCATCCGAGACTACCAAATCTATCTTGGATGACTATCTGTTTCAAATTTCCCCATGTTAGTAATCGAGAAAGTCCCTACTGGATGCTAATGGCGTCGTTTTTATGCACGACGGCTGAATACATCTGTTATCATTTCTTTTTTTTCCCACTCCGTGCTTTGGCTCCTCCCTCACTTGGGTCGGTGCCTGTATATCTTTTTCCTTCCGTCTATCCCATCTATTGATCATAATTCCTTACGACCTGCTCGAGTAATAAAATATCGTATCCCACCATATGATTACCGCGGCGAATCTCCAATCATTTATTTCACTTCCTCTTAAGCTATACAAAAAGCCTATCAAGTCGTTTATCACAATCGATACAGGGATTTATAACCCTACGATTAAGATATAGATCGACAGTGAGAAAGAACCCTAGTCGAAACAGCCCCCCCCCCACGACTCTATATCCACCAATTCCATCTATCTGTTGGTGTATCTGTGCTGCAACTACCCAACCAAACACTTTTTATTTGCTTAGAAAATCCTCATAAATCTTTTACAACGACAATCTTTACTTCCTTTCAGCCAAAACATACCCTGGCGGTTAGCAGACGTTGTTATTCTTAACATTCATGCATTCCCTGTCTTCTCCATCATTCTTTTTCCCTATAACGATCGCTCACGTCACCACTTCTTTCGTGCTTCCTTCACAGTCCCCAGTTTTAGGGCAATTCCTCGATCCACAATCCCACCTGCCGTGTTCCACGGTTTGGCTGTCCTGTCTTTGTTGTTGTTTGAAGAAAACATAACTTTAAGAGGGGCTTTATTATCTCCTTGACCCGCACTCCCTTTTTTCACCGAGTCTTTGACTTGGCCACATTACTTTCGGGATAGGGTTGATCTTAATCGTTGCTTTTTCCTCTTATTGCTCACTCACTGTTGGAAAATCATTTATCTCAATCGTTGACCGTTTCTCTATTTTTACCTGCTTGCTGCGCTCGCTCACTGACACATTTCATACTCTCGCTTTAAGGTTTTCATATACGTTGTTTTCTTTTGTGTTTTTATATTTATGATCTATACTGATTGATACCTTCTTCTTACCTTCTATTTTCGTCGTTTGTCCATCACGAGTTACCTTGGGCACCCATTTTTTTTTCATTCGAACCTGTTGTCAAAGTTTGTGGAGGGATACCCACCCAGCATTTGATTGAAAGAGTCAAAAGAAAGGCCGAATCCTTCCCGAAGATGCCTTTCACACGCCGTCTTTCCCAATTCTTTTCCTCATCACCTTCGTTGCCGCTGCCTGAGAAAGACATGCATACTGTTGATATCGATTCTTCTAAGCCCATTTCTTCACCACCTTCTATATCGGAAGAAGTCATTATTACGAGTGCGATTACTGAGGAGGACGAGGACAACAAGGAGTCAAGTCATGTATCCGTTGAGCAGTTACCCCAAACAACCAAAAGACCTCGACGAAAAACGATAAGAAAAATCTTCCGTAGATTCTCTTTTCAGTCACTTCCTAAAGACTCTACACCTGCATCTCGTAACTTACCGCAAGTTCACCATGTCTTCATGGTGGAAACCCCACCGAATTTACCCGCTCTCACAACCACAACTGATGTCCCACCTCTCGACACTCATGAACCAATAGATTACACCAGAATTCAAATCTCCTCCCTCCCTTTTCCTTTCCCCGAACTTGCATCACCTCTTCGAAAATCTCTCAATGCCGACCAAAAGCTCAATTGCTCCGATTCCGGTTACTTTTCTCTAGCCTGCACCTCTTCATCCTCCCTATCGCCTGCCCTTCCATCACTAACTTTACATCTCATCCGCCGCATCAATAAAGCTATACTCTTACTCGAATATCAAGAATTGTTGACTACACGTTTCTCAACGAACTTGGCCTTCTTGTTTGGTAAGAAAGAAATGGCAATATGGCGGACAAGAAAGTTGAGTGATGATACTAAGGAATTAATAATTATTACATTGACAAAGTTGAGGGAATTGGTTGGGAAAACGATGGTTCATAAGATGGGATTAGTGAGAAGAAGCAGAAGTGTATTGGGAGAGGCTGTGGAAGCCATTATTTCAAGTCGAAGACGGGATTCTGGTGTAGAGACGGAGACGCCAACTACGGAAACGCCTTTGGAAACCCATTCAGAAACCCCTTCAGAAACAAGCGAGCCAGCCCTCAGCCCTGAAATTATTGGAACTTTGAGAACCCAGACGAAACTAGAAGTCCAGGCTAAAATGAGAGAAGCCCTACAAATTCTTAGAGATGATATTGGAATGCAAAGGAGATTAGATGAAGTCCTCAGAGCCGGGATCGTAGGGAGTTGTGGGGATGAAAGATTAATGATGGGGTTGCCGAGCAGAAGTGAGAGACTTTGTCTAAGGAGATTTGTAGGATTTGTGGAGGGAAGAGTGACCGAACTGGGTGGTGCTTATGCGAGGGTTGAGAAGGCTGTTGGCGGACTAGAAAGATCGGGATACGAAAAAGTGGTCATCAAATAAAGGATCGGAGTTGTAATAAGAGGATATGGGGGGACAGACAAGCAATATATCTGGAACGTTGATTTCGGGTCAAATGAGGATGATAACCTTCATTTCGCTTGCCGGCCGATAATGAAATCACATATTTCTGGGGGGTCAGCAGGCCATGGGACACCACAGGTCTTGGGCAAAGAATCTCGCTAGGGAGGAGTAAATAGGCGAGAGGGATGAGGCAGGTACTCCTGGTTACACGGAACAGGCGCATGCTTAGAAAGCTTTGAATACTTATGGATGGGTTAGGTAATGATATGGAGTTTAATGAGTGGAATCATTGGGGTTAGTCAATATAGATACGAAGAGGCGAGTCAATGGTATTTTTGCATATATGGAGTAGTAGAAGCTGGAAGCGGATGGGATGGGATAAGATAGAATTGGAATATTAGAAAATTACAAAGAGCCACTTCTTAACAACAATAGAATATTGTCCAAACAATGTGACGAGCGAGACGGAGGGGCTCACAGTATTTTGCCTTGCGTCATTCTCGTGTCCCAGGTCTATTATCCTTGATCCTCTAAGTGGACCGATCAGGAGCCATTTCTAGTATTCAGTGAAGTGTTTTTCTCCACTATCCAGAAAGGCTTGGCTACTTCGTACGGATAAATGGAAAAGTTATTCTTGACCGGCGCTATGAACTTCTTGTTTTGAACAAATCTTTGGTTTCTTGTATTTTACAGGTATTGTCGTCAGTGGGTAGTCGTAGGTTCCCACTTGTTCTCTTAACCGTTTGGCGATTCTTCGCGGCGTCTATTGATGTTGAGCCGGCAAGATACTCGGGCATGGGGAAAGGGGTGGGTCGTGTTGGTGTTTCTATGTGCTATCACTGTCGATTTTGAATTTTGTTGATGGTGCATGGTACGGAATTCGAAAAGAAACATATTTTTCGAATATTCTAGGAGGAACACCCCCGATATTGAAAGTTAGAATTGCAGAATTTCCTCATTCGACATGGGTTAGGTCTTAGGAGGAGAGAGGTGAGAAGTTCCTTAGATTGTGTCGACGCCATTTTCTTCAGGTTGAAGAGAGTAGGAATAGGATGGACTGGTGTGGTGTGGTTTTATGCTCAGAGGGCGAAGAAGCAATGAGAGAGGGAAATTCTTTGGATTTAGGACTTTTAGT
The DNA here is from genome assembly GCA_004916875.1 of Botrytis galanthina. NCBI lineage: Eukaryota > Fungi > Ascomycota > Leotiomycetes > Helotiales > Sclerotiniaceae > Botrytis > Botrytis galanthina. Next base: position 50,103 of record PQXL01000076.1, read on the forward strand.
TTTGCAAGGCTTTGGATCGGTAAATTTGAGTTTCATGGAGTCGAATGAACGAATTGTCTGTGTTTTCTTCAATTGATAGATCGAGGTAACTGAAATTCGAACAGAATTGTTTAGTTCAAGGGAGGGGTTGTAGATGATTTTAGAGGGTATATTCGAAGTTTGCGCTCGAGTGCACTGCCAAGACTCAGAAAAGAGACGACGGACTTTGATATAGAATTTCAGATTTTAAATACTGGGACGAACTTCGAGATAAGACGTTAATAAGTGCTGTGATATCCGAAAGCCGTAGGAGATGATGGCGTAGGATTGGAAACGTTATTAGGTGACACTTCGAGTTCCCATTGACGGTGAAAGTTCCGGCGCCAGCAAGACCATATTTCAAGGCAGTGGAAATATACGGGGCAGCTAGTAGTTCTCCATAATCCGTCTCTAGGATTCATCTAGTTCTTTTAGTAAAGATCTATTGGCATCAGGAAGGACGAAATGTTTTTGCATTCTGACCTTGTTTCTCCAGTTGGGCATTTCTTATGTAGAAAGACTTGAAGGCTGAGTTGAGTGCTCAGCCGCTTTCATGGACGATTATCGGCGCAGGGGTGCATAATCATTCCTAGGGAATAATACTGCCAGAGGAGGAACAAACATATGGCTAGCCAATCAAATGAGGTTACTGTACCTTATTGTTGAATTATACCTAGCACATGGCTCGGAGGAAGTGAATTCCATAGTCAAATTCACCATCACATGCATACCAAATTATCCTTTCTGTGTCTTCTTCTCGAGCCTCACCAGAAAATCAATAAGCAGTGTATATATAAATTGCATCGATGGATCTTCTGGAGACGTGGACCGAATAAGAGATATATTATGAAACATGCCCATGAGATACATGAAACTGCTCACATCGACATCAAATCACATTGAAGGGGGCACATTGAGATTGATATTGTATGGTAATAGGTCTCGGAAGGAGTGAAAAGTTGAGCGAGCCAGGTGGGAATCATTACTTTCATTGATACTGATAATCTACTGTTGTTGGTTTAATTCAAGCACACAGAGTCTATCACCGCATCGAATCATTTTGCAGGAGGCAGAATGATGATGGTGAGAAGATTGAATGAACAATATCATAACAAACCTTAGGAACTAAGAACGTTGGTAGTAATACCAATAAGATATGCGATAAAAGATCTTCAAAGCAGGAGAAAAAGTTCTTTGGATATCAGATGTTGTATAAGGTGTTTTAGCTCTGTTCTTTTAAATAGAGTCAAGTTCCATGAGGTGTGGTGTCAAAAGCCTACATAGTGAATGCTAGTGTCAATATCCAAAAAAGGAAAGTGGCATGGATTTGTGACGTTCAACGCAAAAACCAACAATAATAACTAGAGTGCTTGAGCTGCCCAGGTGTTCCCCTTAATCTTCCTTGGGCTATTCATTATCTAATCTACAAAGCAAAAAACGAATAAACATCTTTATTGACTTCTCTATGATATATACCAACATGATTTGTCTACAGCAGCTGTTACAGCTAGTGCTGGTGAATAAATAGAACAAAGATCATGTGAAAGATGCTGTAACAAGATCTGCAGAAACCAATAGCACCAACTCGAAAGCCAGGGCTAAGAAGAACTGAAAAATCTAGCATCGCCAGTTCTTGAGGCTTCCTGAGTGGTCAAATTCTATAGTACGGCATAAAGTTCACCCTAGTGGCTTATAGAAATTCGCTTATCATCAATAAGATAACAGACTACTAAATGGACAGTACCAACGACAACTATTCTCTTGCTCAAGGACAATGACATAGCTCAACATCCGGTCAGCACTTGAAATAATAATTTTGCCCTCCACAAGATTTCACAACAATCATACAAAGGTTTCAGAGAAATTTCTGCCTCCTTCTCGAATTGGATAGCACACTGCCCGAACTTTACATTCATCTTTAAATATATTTCGACCATCGATTGGTAGGGTTATGTAAGTATTTGGGCCGTCGAACAAGATTCACCCAATTCTAGCAAGTTCCAGACACCGTCTTTAAATTGTCACTGTAAGAATTCACTTTATCCTCTCATCACAAAGTTACTCATGACTTCTTCTAACAAACATGCACACAAGCTCGAAAATTCGGTATATCCTCACCATGGTTAAACGGCTTTTCATTGATACTGATGGTGTATGGTCGGAGTTAGGGGCCGATTTCAGAGAACTCAGAACCAAACAATGTAAATCACATGCTGGCTCAAGTCCCAATTCCCCCCTGCCAGTCTCTACCCCAACCCCGACCCCAACACCGCCTCCTGACCCAATGGAAAGTGTAGCTTTCTCTTCGATAATCGCATTTACCGATGATACACCTTTGGTCGATCCTTTCGATCTATCAAGGTCCTCCTCTCCATTTTCGACACTCAGCTCTACCTCTACTGATACCAGCATGTTCGAAGAATCAGCTGAAACAGAAAGTACGATGGCCCCCAAGGAGTATGCTATGAGCTTTTGTGCCATCAGATTCAGCAAAACATACTATCTAGACTTCCAAATACCTCGGACGCATCGCGACCCATACTTCGATCTTACCCAGGATCCAAAGTTTTGGCCCGAGTTTTTTCACTTCAATACGAACTACAATTACACAAAGAACAATATTCCCTACATTCGACGCTGTCTCCGCTTGATGTACGAAAAGACTGGGGATGTGAGCAATGTGCTTGCTGCTCTTGTGTTTGCTTGGGCATACGATGATGATGCAGCAACTGCCGGCTTTTGGGGAAAGCTCTACGAGCAGATTATGGCAATGTTGCCTTTCAAGAATGCAGCTGGCAAAGAGATCGTTTACCTAGGAAGATTTGAGATGCCAGGCGGTGTAAGCATAGCCTGTTGGAACAAAGCGATGCAGGAATTCTTCGAAGAGAAAGATTATTTAGGCGAGTTTGTGTATTTTGCAGTCACTGCTGACCATGGGTTTGAATGGCTTAAGAATAAGTCGACCGAGGCAATTTTGGAAAGGGAGAAGATGGAGAATGAATGGGTAGTCGAGTTACCAAGAAACGAATACTATTGTTAAGCAGTTTGGATGATGATGGGGCTACGCTTGGATACGATTAGTGCTCAATGTGGTAGAGTATTCAAGAATCATGGATGGTACGCAGAATGAGGAAGGAAATAACTCGAACACATGGACTAGATCATCGGATTCCCGTAATATACTGCTAAGGTCTATATTACTTGCATGCCCCGTATCTTCATTGAATTCGACACAAATATATTTCGTGATACAACGTTGAGAAGAGATAAGACGGAACTTTGAACTGGTGCAGGTAAAACGACAATGAAATCCCTTTGACATACAGTTCAGATATCACCATAACAGATGGTATACAATTTATGCATCGACCATCAAGTGTCAGCGTGTCCAATCTCGTTCTGTAACTTTATCCCTCTATTAACCTGTCAATTCTTTGCAGAAGAAAAGATATAAAACACGGCGATCAGAGAAGCAGGTGTCCGGTTATTAATGTTGAAAGCGATCTGATTCAACGGTCAATTCTGGCTTCAGACACTGGTCTGGTTTTGTTGGAAACCCACAGGGGATCGAGCCGGAAAGATACTACTAGTTCCTGTATGAAGTGAAGAAGTTTGGTATTCTGGCATTTGAGACACCCTTGTGTGGATGAAGATCAGATCAATTGTGTTTGAGTATGTGGTCGAGAAATTCACCCACAACGATCTTGCTCATTGATTAATAAGTGTAGAGTCGATTTGATATTCATTTGACCGGAATCTTCGACCGAATGATAGGTTACTAATTCCCTGCACCTCACTCGAGCTCATGGTACGGGATTCAGAAGAGAGATTTTGATAGGAAATCGGATTCATTTTTTGGCTACCTAGATAGATAATGAGATGAGCATCTAACTAATCCTCCACCGCTTGGTGGAAAGACATTTGAGATTTGTCATGCAGGGAAAGCATCCAGTGACCAACGGCAATTCATGTATGTAACTGGCATTCATCCAATATCATAGGTTATGTTTTGAAAGTCGTCATTGAAGCTCTAGTGGGCCGGGTTGCAGTAATATTTGACGTTATATCGAGTTGTGTCTAACATGATGAAGTGCGGTGTATCGGTGAGCTTATCAAACTTTAGCGCCGGGGAATTCGGCTTAGCCCGTCGATGTTTAAATTTACTTTTGTAGTCACCGATATACGAAATACTTCATAAAGCTCATACTTTGACAGTTTTTTTTTTCTTTTCCTTGCTATTGCTGGATGTTTCACCTCAAAATTCTATGGTAAGTAGTATAGCGACACGGGTAGTTACCATGATTGCTACAAGGGGCTTGGAGGCACCCCCGCGCAGCAATCGTGAACGGCACACATCTTTCCAGGATAATGTATATCAGAGTCACACAGCTGGCCGGCTTGGTGAAATCCTCCATCTAAGCATTTATCAATCGGCACAGATTCAAGTCGGAAAGTTATGCCGATGGATTTCTTTCCGTTGATCTCAATATCTTCGTGAAATAGTTGCCATCGCTATCGTGATTTTCCACAAGGGTGGGCGCAGTTTGAGGTTAAGGCTGACCTCATATGTAAGCTGCAGGGCTTTTCAGCACACATCTGAAAAGTTATTGGATATGTTTTCGTTCAATCCTTGTCGTCATTCCATCTTATGGGTCTTGGGGCTCAGCTTGTATTTCTTGCAGTGTTCCTGAGCATGTCGAGAGAATAAGCATGCAGTGCAACCTTCACCACTCTTTCTACTAATATTCTGCATACTCTACAGTTTAGTTTGTCGCAGTATTCAATGAATGTCCCTATTCTGACTGGATTTCGCCATTGCGATAAGTTATCCTACACTTAATGGATCCTGTTACTGTTCTTGGTGTCGCGGCATCGGCCCTGCAGATTGCTCAATTCATTGGGTCGACGATTCAAGGCCTCCACACTCTGCGGGGAAAGTTTAAAGATGCAGATATAACGATTCGCCTCATAATCAGTAAACTTTCCACCATAAAAGCTGCCGTTTTCCAAATCAGAGATTGGGCGGAATTCAATTCGCATGATTCCCCAAAGGAAAGACAGTTCATGGATGGACTTCATGTCGCACTCGATGGATGCCAGGCTGCAATTGATGTACTTTTTGAAGAAGTCAAAGATCTCACAGTGGCTACGAGGGACTCAAATGATGGAATGCCAATTGTACTCGGGGTCAGAGGGAGAGTGGCAGCAGTATGGAGCGAGGATACCATGAAGGCTCATGAAGATAGATTACATGGCCAAGTGCAGGCATTACAACTTCTTCTCATGGCAGGACAATGGTAAGACCACGATCTTCAATATTTCATTATTCTAGCTAACATAATCATGCCAATAGTCGTGATGCAGTAACTCAAAAATCTCTATTAGCGCTCAAAGAGAACCGACGATTGATACAAAAAGTTGCCGACGATACGAAATCACTACGTGAGAGTTCAACCGGATCACAAGTTTCGAGAAGCGCACGTCAATCCATATTGGGGAGTAGTCTTGGTGGAACGGTTTTTGAATTTGACCGCACACTACAAGATTCTCGACCATACAACAATGCAGATTCATTGAGGGGAACTCGAGCTCTCGCACACACACAAAATCAGCTTCAAGAAACAACCATTTCTGCGGCGACTGACGAAGGCTATGAAACAGGAATCACGCTGTCTGAACCACGATCTCCAGTATCGTCAAGCCATCGCCCCAGTTTGGACAATCGTCCCTACCTTGGTCAAACAAATCTTTTACCAGATTTCAATAATTTCAACATATATCGTAGTCGCAGCGTTGCGTCGGATTCTGCCAAGTCAGAGCCTATGGTCAAGAGATGGTTATCCTCATCTTCTTCTTCCGGAGAATCATTACCGCAAGAAGATAAATCTGATGGTTCTCGAAGGAAGAGATTCTGGCCTAGTCGACTTGGGAAGATTAATACTTTTAGTGCTGCCAGTTTATTATCAAGCCCCGATCGGGTGAAGTCTGCCAGCCCGAGTTTCCCTACTGTTAATCGATTGAAACGAGGACAAGACATGAACTTCAAACAAAGCATTGATTTTAGCTCACCAAATGGACTCCAAACGCCTAATATTGTCCGAGCAGCCCAGGCAGGATCTGGTGTAGAAATCCAGGCTTTGTTGTCGAATGGGGATAATATAGAAGCCCATCATGGTGGCACCAAAAGAACTGCTCTCGCAGTCGCTTCCCATTGCGGCAATACTGAATCAGTCGATATTCTTCTGCAATTCAATGCAGATTTGACTACTCGAGATGTCAATCTAGACTCTCCATTACATCTAGCAGCATCCCGGGATCACTACTCCACTTTACAATTACTACTCAATGAAGATATTGACATAGAATCAAGAAACAGAGACGGATGGTCTCCTTTGTGGACAGCTGCATACAATGGGCACGTCAAATCTGTCGAGCTACTGGCAAAGAGAGGTGCAAAAATCAACTCAAGATCCAATGATCAACGCACAGCTCTGCATGCAGCAGCAAAGAAGGGAGACAAGCAGATCATTGAAATTCTGCTTCGTAATGGCGCTGATATGGAAGCCAGAGATAATCAATTCATGACTGCATTTCATTATGCTTGTGAGAATGGTCACCAAAATGTGGTTGACTACTTATTTCAGAAAGGTGCGAACATTGAAGTCCCGGGCAACAATTCCAAAACCCCACTTCTTTGCGCATCTGCAACAGGTCAATTACAAGTAGTAGAATATCTCTCAAAGAAAAAGGTTAATCCGAAAAGCACCGACGAAAAGAAAGCTAATGCTCTACACTATGCTGCTCGTAACGGCCATGTTGAAGTCGTGAGCTACCTGCTCGATTGGAAACTCTCAATATATGAAAGTGATATTGATGGCTTGACACCGCTTCATCTTGCCATAATTGGCCAACATTTTGGCGTTGTTGAGTTGCTACTTCGAAGAAAAGCAACCTTGGATCGTCGATGCAGAGAAGGCCGAACGCCGCTCCATTATGCCTGCGGGTCCGACAGCCCCGATATCGTGAGTCTACTGCTCAGTGCTGGGGCAAATGCCGAGGAAGAGACTAAAGGCGAGAGCCGACGGCCAATTCATATTGCGGCTGCGAAAGGATCAGTGCGTATCGTAGAAATTCTGCATGGTAAAGGAATTGCGATTGATCAGCGAGACTTTGGTGGTGATCGACCACTCTGCATTGCTTGTCGTCAAGGGCACGTCCAAATTGTTGAGAAGTTATTATCGTACAATGAGCCTCTCAGAATGCGTTTCAGAGATCGACCAAATAAAGACTCGCCTTTGTGTATTGCTGCTAAAGCTGGTCATCTCGATCTTGTTAAACTTCTCATGAAGAAGGGCGCATCTGTAAAGGAACGTGACGAGTTCGGTTACATACCTTTAAGATATGCTGCCTACTATGGGCACCCGGAAGTTTTAGAGATACTCATGGAAGCAGGCGCAGAGCTCTATGATGAAGGTGAAGACTCACATGGCTGGGGATTCTTATTGATGCCTGCAACAATCGGATTTTCTGACACCACTGATATATCAGAAGACCGTAAACACCGCGTTCGCAAGCTGCTTGATGAGATGGAGAGACGCTATCATGAGCGTGAGGATAGTAAAGACAATGAACACAGATCGAGTGCTGTAGCGGAGCTCGGCCGTGGGCAGAAGGGTACCGTGTACAGAAGCGATACGTCGATTCCGCGGCAGGAGCTTGGGGGATCTGTGTTCAGGGGTCTCAGGCCCATTGAGCTAAGTGGAACTGACATTCGACTTCAAAACACCTCAGAGTTTTCGGCAGGCCCACTTCTCTCTCCACGCCAAGATGATGGGGGCGCTGAAAGAAGCAAACATCAAGTTTCCCCACTCGTGACAGAACCTGCAAATACGACTACGCCCAAGCTCGAAGCTCTTATTGATAATCCACAAGTTCCCTCAGAAAACTCTTATCCTCAACCCACAGTTTCTAAAGATGTTGCTGCGCTCATTGCACAAAGGCAAGCAGAGATCCGGCAATTGCAGCAATACCTTACACCTGAACAAAGTACAGCAGAGACAAGATTACCCTCCGAAAGTCCGCGCCAAATCTTCTATGAAATGTCTGCCGACTGAGATGCATTCATTCTTTTGGTACGATTAATATGTTGCACACGTCCCAACGAAATTAGATATAACACACTTTTTCAGAAAAGCGTTCTTCGTGGTATGAAACATGATGTCTGTAACTTTAACACATGCTCCGGTTAAGCATTTAAGACAGACACAGGTCTGACGTAGGTCCCTGCATGGCAAATTCGGGAGCGGGATGTCATTGAGACCCACCAGGCCTTACCTAGAAAAGCCAAAGAATTCCGAGGTGTATGCATGGGTGTCGTGATTTCTTCTAGAATGATTGACTCATGATGCTAGTACTATTATACTAGTCATGTGGAAATCACGCAGAACCATTTTCAAATTATCCGACATCCCGCAAATTAGCATTACTGACTCGTAATAAATGAAAAGTATTCGGACCCGACAACCTAAAGCAATGTCATTATCATACTATCTGAACTTCAGTTTAATCGACCGGGCATCTCCGGCAACGCCCCATAGGATCTTCACTCTACGTCCGCTGAAAGAACATGGCAGAATGGAATTCTGCATCACCAACATTTATTATATTACCAACATGAAGAAAAAAATTGCCGCTAATTATTGGAAGCTTTTGTTCAGGGATCTGAAATCTGACACATGTTTTCCGCGTTTCATTAGTCTGATTCGCTTACATCTTGGCAGTCCACTGAATGGGTCGTCTGTTTTTAAAATCGCATGATTTATCGTCTCATAATTATTTTGGACAATCTTACAATGAACGAATTCCATACGATTTCAAATATCTGAATCTACTTATGCATATTTTATTTTGACAATGCTTTGCTTTTGTTGAGCGTTCCGTGATGTAATATTGGAGTATCTGTATGATAGCATGATGTTAGACAGGGGAATTCGGCAGTGAAGCCGGTGCATATTCAAGCAATTGATGCATTTACAATGGTTTGATATATATTCTCAATACATCTTTGCCCCAGAATTCCTTTACTAAATCTCTGTTTTCCTCTGGTTTCAATCCTTTTGCAAGATCAAATTACACTTCAATTGCCAACCATGACTACAACCGAAAACAGCGCACCACTTAGAGTCATCATCATCGGCGGTGGACTAAGTGGTTTAACATTAGGACAACTTCTTGCAGATGTGCCGAGTATCAAAGTCACGCTCTATGAGCGTAGCAAAGGTCCAACTGACAGGCTCTCTGGATATCGTGTTATGTTATCTTCATTTGTTCTCCGAAATCTTAAGGGAAAACTGCAGCATGACGTGTGGCAGAAGATTGCGCCTAGTATTGGTATCCAACCTGGCGGGGGCCAGGAGATGAACTTTGTGAAAAGCAACGGCGATCCAATATTCACGTGGCTGCCAGAAGAAATACAAGATCAGTTTTCTGTATCGCGCTGGCGCCTTCGGGAAGGACTATTGCATTGGAGCGAATCGTTTGCGCGTTTCGGGAAGAAGTTCGACAGATATGAGAAATTACCAAATGGAGTAGTAAGGGTACATTTCTCAGATGGGTCGATAGACGAATGTGATTTATTAGTTGGCGCAGACGGTATCAATTCTCAAGTCAGAAAGCAAATGTTTCCGCTCTCCAGAATACGACCCACGGATGTCACAGTCATATACTTTAAGATCCCATTGACAAAGGAAACATTCAAATTAGCAGGCTCGCATAGTGGAGTTATGGTACAGTCTTTCCAAGCCTCTGAAAAGCAGCTTTCCACAGAATACTGACCCGAACACAGGCCTTTTGTCCTGGAAATCAGAATATATTGGTGCATTCTTGGCAGAATCCAATGAAGCCTTGGGCAACAGAATACACAGCGGATGAGATCGAGCCTTCTGAATCATTTATCATGTATGGTTATGGCAGCCCAGCGAGTGCCTTCATCAACCAGTCAAAACCGCCCGAGGAATTCACTCCCGTGGAACTGAAGACGGAGATCATTGCCCGTTCAAAAACTGATCGAAACGTACAACCCAACTTTTTACAATTGGCTGAGATGTGCTTAACGAGCACGGCGTATCTGCACATGGTGAAGAAGTGTGATTCGGTAAAGCCATGGGACTCAACTAGTGTAACGTTAATCGGGGATGCAGTCTTTAAGTACGTACCTTTTACTTCCAGACATTTTGAATATCGGTCACATGTGACTAACATTGGATTCAAGCATTATGACGACTTTAGGGAAGGGCGCCAACTGTGCTCTTCTTGACGCTGTCTCTCTCGCCGAAACAATTTCACCTCCAATATCTCCACCATCAACATCACAAAGCGAAAATATTCAGCTCACCTCGGAGAGCATTCATAGACCTAGGCGCAAACTAGCCGGCACAATGGAGCTTAGGCCAGCGCTCCGAGCATTTGCAGTAGAGAATGTCAAACGTCGACACCGGGAACGACAAAGAAGTGCATTCCTTCAGAATCTTGTATATTTTGGAGACAACAAGTTCAAAGAATACTGCAGAGAACGAGTACTGAAAAATGCTTTGGGGTGGGTTGAAGGCACAAAAGGCAGGAAAAAGGAACTTTATGGTGCGAGAGGTGAAACGAGAGACGTCGGTGGATTATTATCGCCCAATGAAATACCGCATCATATTAGTGAGGGAAAGCTTGATCGCGCGGACGAGGAATCAATCATTGAAAGGCAAAGCTTTCTAGAAAGAGGTTGGGGACTTGTAAGAGCCGATGAATTGGATTCGGAATGTGTGAGTGTCGCGTCAACTTCAACGCGTGAGTCGAAGAGCACCAAGGCCTCTTCATCGGCAGTGAATTCGAGTGAGTGCTTGACGGGGAATAACGCCTAGGTTTGGGAGATACTAGGGGTTTGTGTTTGGATTATATGCTTGTAGTATACCCATTTGTGGCGAATTGATGATATATAAGGATTGGGAAGGATTTTGGGATAGACTGGGCAGGAATAGCTCAAGGGAAATGTTGGTTTAGACAATCTTGGACGGCCTTTTTGAATTACATTATTTCTTCTCAATTGATATATGTATACTGAGTATTCTGATTAAAGAGCTGTGATTGCAGATCACATGAAGCTTATGGTATTGTAATATTTTCTCCCGTTCTGCATCTCAATTCTGTTTCTCTTTCTTTTACTTATCACATGCTCTCATGCAAGAAGCTTGGATTCCTGTCAGGTGGTCAACACAAGCATGTCATAGTTTTACAAGATGAAAACTTCACAATTTAGATAAGTACTGCCGGTAAAGGCGTATTTGAGACCGATATGTAAGATCATGGCAGGTCTAGTCTTCCAACCCAAGGCACTCTGTCTTCTCTGCCAAGATACATCGGAGTATAGCTCAATTGTTCCAAGTCTTTGGTCTGTTCGTACAGTCTGTAGTATCAATCATCTTATTTCAATCGTTTTACACACCTACGGTTCTCTTTTCAATGATGTTCCACATCGATAATTGATTGTCGCACAAGGGATCATGGCTCGTGAAAGTCTCGAGAGGGGTGGTGAATGCAATCGCATATTGTGAAAATCCCCGTACGGTGAAGGTGCTGTATCATGGGCACTTAGCTTCATTCGCAAGGGTGAAGTTGTATGAAATGAAGCGGCTCAGATTGTTCATATATATGGGTTATTGGTTCCGAAAGCCTAATAGTTCAGTCGACATAATACTCTAATTTCAGTTATTTAAAAGATCGGGATCATCAAAGCCAATCGGTGAAAATCTCAAGAATTCATTTCATAATCTCTTTTGATCATCCAAGAGTATCTATCACCTTTAAAACTTTACAAAAATATACTCTTCACGAAAATGTCGCCTCCGTCGACTCCAATCTCTTCATCCCCTCGATCGCCCCTCTTACCACCATGTGTGCCCCGCCCCAACAAATTTCGGGATGCGATTCGACCTTCTGTCGAAATGGAACAAGATATCAGAGGATCTATGAGTCGTTATCGTGGAAGTATCATTACCCTCGTCGCGCAAGGTTTTGAGAAGAAAGTTGGGCAAAAGTTGAACGTGAAACAGAAATCAAAAACCGCAGTTTCGGCAGACAGTCAGACATCGGTCAGTGTCCCTCCAGCTACAGGGAAGCCTAAGAATCATCGCGAGAATTTGATTGCAGATAGGCAGGAGGTGGTCTACGGATCAGCAGAGTGGCATGCGGCGAATGATGGGTTTGTTGAGATGAGTGCGGCTGAGAAGGAAGCGGAGGGGAAGTTTTGGTCTTGATTTGTTTTACTGATGTTTTTTACTACTCTACTGTTATTTTGCAGCCAGCTTGAGTATCGATATTTAAGATCTTAAAACAGCTAGGTAGGGATGTTAGACAATCGAGAGTCTCTTCTCTGGGCATATCCATTGGGGGAAATGCGGAAAACTAGGAAATAGAAAGTATGATAGCCGCATCAGGTAGTACGTTTGTCTATAGCTTTTTTTGATATCGAAGAAAGATTCAGTCCTTATTTGATCTTATTCTAATTCAAAGATGACAGGTTCATATTTGAGACCTAAGTAAATCACGGGAGCTTATGCGAAGTATTGTGATATTTTCTCCACTTTTGAGTTACATGTTGATGTGCCCCGATGCATGTTGGTGAGGAGAATTGGGTCGCAACCAAAACAAGAGCAGACAAATTGGCCTTGAGCTGGCCTCTATCTTGTACTTATCATGGTTTCATGGTATTATGGGCATTTCACATGGCATTTTCATAGTTCGGCTATGCTTTTTATGGCAGTTAATGAGAGTTATCATTTATGTGGGTTAATTTGGCAGAGAACTTAGTTAATCATAGCCTGGGGATCTGCTACACTTGATGGCCATTACGCTGTGTCAGTTGCGGACGCAGAAGCTGCAAAACTTACACAAAATGCTACACCTACATGTAATGTTAATAATCAAATCCTCTCGATTACGACTTCTAGAAAACTTTGTGACATGTTGATTGTAACAGACTGTGAAGAATGATAATGAAAACAAGACCTTTTCTGTATATATTTGCTTCATTGTTACCTTGTTTTGATAGCTTAGGATGCAGTCTCCACATGGATATGTTATGGCTAATGCTAGACTAAAGATCTTGAATCAACACTCGTATAACCATAACGGTGTACGGCTGGTCGTCATTGATGATAGGAGCACCATTTCATGATAACCATACTATGGTTGCGTCTTTGACAGTACATATAGTATGGCTGGTACGGTAAAATCATAGCTTCTGTATTCAAGAATTCACGTAGAAGGGAGATAAAAGAGAGTCTTTCGCCCGTCTACAGTTTTGGAAAAATATCAACATTAGCACGAACATTAAGACTCAAAGGCTTCGATAATTGAACCCCAACCGAACAGATCTCCGAATCGATCCCGCTAAGAATTTACTATATTTCGTACCTACTTGTATTTTCGCAATGTCTTCTTTATCCAAAATGGCATCCAAGATGACACTCAGAGATCTATTCAACACTTCGAAGAGCGCTTCTTCCGCTAAGAAGACTCCTCGTGCCCAGCGCCTGAGCAGGTTTAACGAACATATCGATGCAGACACGGATCAAAATGCCGAGTATAGACTCTATTTCATAGAGAAAATGGAACGCGAAGAGATGGTCGAGGATGCTTTTGATCAATACAAGAAGAAGTGTCCTAGACAATGGAACAAGCTCAGATGGGAGGCAAGCTATAAAGCTAAAAATGAGCAATACCATGAGCCTTCCGAAGACGACGCCGACTCAGTTCATATCGAATGGAGTGAAGAAGCTTCCAAAGGAACCTCTGAGAATAAATTCAGAGGTCCCAGACGTCCTCTTTCTCCGGTCAAGAAAATTCGCCAAGACAAGGTAGCCAAGGGCGTTGCGGTCGCGAAGAAAGCTTTGTGTTTTGGATCGCTCACTTCTGGGGAGTGAGACTCTGTCCAGTCATACTGGGGAGGAATGGTTCGAGAATTTAATGGGATTTCTATCCACTTATTTCATGATGGTCGGAATACCTGAGTAGTCCAAGTTTTAGGCTAGAAATGTAAAACTTATTATCACCATTGAGATACATCGTGAATTTTCAGTTCAATTTCAAATTACCGATCTTGTTGCATGTGTAAATCAAAGTTTAGGAGCCAGCTACTAGTCATTGAATTTTTATCACTTAATCAAACTTAAACGCAAAGAATCTTTGAATCTAACCAAAAGTACATAAAGTTTTAACTAAGGCATGCCTATGACTTACTTATTTATTTTCTTCCCATTTTCTAAATCCACATATCCAGAAATCTGGGTGCATGTGGGTTTCGGCTAACAGCTAAGTAAGCGTTGTAGACTACCCCAGATCTCCAGATTCCTAGTACGGTTTTGAATTTGTACAGTTACTAATTTTTTGGGCCGGAAATCACTAGATCAAGCTACTAAAAGCTTAATAATGTTTTACGACACATCCGGATGAATCAAGAAAGCTTATTTCTTCAGTAACCATGTAGTATTACGGTTCTTATCGTTTCAATACGTCTGCGCAGTGTTAAAGGTTAGTCAACTGGCCGTATTTGGTTTGAACCAATTTCGCGTGAAGCGCATTCATTCTGAGATAAAACCATTCAGCCTGCCACTGGAAATCCACATCCTTGGTCCATCAGTTTGAAAATCAATAATCAGAGACGCGATCTCACATCCATTGCAGATACTGATCTCTGATTCCAATTAAATTTTGGGAACATACGAGATCACTATCAAAATGTCTACCTCCTCCCAAGTTGGTGTTTACCGTCGAGTTCATTTTGATACCAGTATTGCCAAGTCTCCCTGCAATGGACCAACAGTTACCCGCAAGCCTGTAAACGATGATTATTACATTCGAATGGTATTTGCTGAGAAGAAGATGTGGATCAAATCTAGTATGACATCACAGGACGAGTCGGAGATGTCAGATCAAGAGCGTTGTGAAGCACAACGCCATATTCGGTTCGAACCTGAGACGAAGACTGTTCATCAAAATCATCATGTGAACGATCAATACTACCATCGAATGGTAGCTATCGAGACAAAGATCCGACACGATGCGAATGCTGAGATAGATTCATCGGAGGAGGAGCCTCAAGGTGCACAGAATCATATTAGATTCGTCGACACTCTCAAGACGTCTCTTTATAAGGGCGCCGAGGTTACTCACAAATCTAAGATAGAAGAGTATTATCGTCGTATGGTCGCCATTGAATCTAAGATGTGGCAAGAGGCAAATTTCGGAGAACAAGCCGAAGCAGAAAAGTTCGAAGAAGCCCCTCAGGATGCTCTACGCCGGGTTAGGTTCCAAGACAGCGTTTCGAAATCATCACCTAACAACATTAAACTTCACAAGAATAACTCCAAAAATCAACTCTACGATCGAATGGTGAAGTTGGAAACCAAAATCTGGATTGAGGGTGGCGACAACACGCAGAGCAACGCAGATGATAAGAGTGAAGACGAAATGTCTCCCATTGAAGCCAACCATTTTCAATATCGGAATGGAAAACCGGAAATTTAGAATGAAGGCACCTGCGCTTTATCCCATTCCAGTAGTGAGATAAAGACCAATGCGACTGTTTTGACCTGGACAAAGCTATTGATACAGACAGGACAATAAGCCTCCCAGGGAAGCGCGCCAACTTGTGATTTTGAGTCAGTCTGAACGGGGAGAATCGATTGAGTTTTGGTGAACCAATCAAACTGTCAGACTATGGGGATCTGGGCTATATTCTCTCTTTTATCTTATCATCGGCAAATGTAGCGTGAATAAATACGCGAGGGGTTGAGCTGGCGAATCGCGATTTGGTGGTCTTGTAACATCAAGCTCTTGATTTCTTGTGAAACATAGGTTAGATAATGAAACTCATATTGCTGAGTAGATGATGACTCCACGCGTGAATAACTTGGGTTGAGCTCAAGCAACATGATTATGTATAACAGGTACATTTATTTTCAGCTTGAAACTTATAAAGTGTAAATTCATTTGTGGTAGATATTCAACTATATATGCACTACATTTTCACTCCACCTACCGGCTATATTGATCTACAGTTTTACTAATGTCAAACGGGGCTTCGCGGGTCATGTTATGCGTAGAAACTCAAAAAAATAATGAAGCAAGCTAGACTATCTTGGATGATATTGGCTTGTGGCAATTAGCAAATAGACACCGTGTGATGACATGACATTGCATGATGGAAATACAGACAGCCTGTGCATTTATTTTGCAGGTCCATAAGAACTGATCTATGCCATTCCGTTACATGCTGATCACGGCCCAAATCTTCCCTTCAATTTCGTTCCTTCTACCAAATTGCTTCCCTACTTTCATAGGCACGCAAAGTCTAGCTTTTGATGTTCTATGTGAATTCTGTCGGAGGGCTGGAGGGAAGTTTCACTCGATCTCATGTTGCCAAAATTTCCTTTTAATTCAAGACGGCAAATGGAAGGTAACGCCCAGAAAAATACAAATTAAAGTCCACTAAATATAGTGAAAATGTCATTCATCAAGACTAAGGTACAGTTTAGGTGATACTTGCGGTAAAAATATCTCCAACTATCCACCTATCCATCTCTTTGCGATTCCATAGATCCTCCTCCAAAGAATGGATGTGGACCACAATAAAATGCAACACGAAGATAGTTACCGATAGTCAGAATATTTGGGAGACCCCCGCAAATGAAATCTGATAGTTATGCCAATCAACATAGGGAGCATAAAATGACTTTTCGCGCCTTCAAAATCAGGCGCATCACGCAGATTATTCCTCCGAAACGACAAGATATCAAAATATTTTATTTTCTATGTAATGAATAAATTCAACTCTCTGAAAAAGAACTTAGATAGCTTCATCGTGTGATTAGTGTTGATGAAATCCGACGAAGGTCATCCCGTAGAAGCTAAAAGGCTTGGCACTAGAGTGTGCATAAGTACATGTCAGAGATAGGACGGCATGACTTCCTTCGTTTGACATAGCTGGTACAGAAATCAATCAGGTTGCTCAAGCTTCAAAGAAACTTGGTCACCAAGAAATTGATCCATCACATCATAGTCAGGAATTCAGCAAACAAATTGTTCGATGAGGGCTCAGTTGTTCATGCTGACTAGCCTTGAAACTTTCTAAATTATTACACTAATGCAAAACTACAAGTTTCTATACTTGCACAAACTATCTATGAAGCTCCTTCTTTGGGATCCTTATTGTTTTAGGATTTCAAATTTCAATATTTTCCGATGATTTCTTTGTATTTCTCAAAGAACATCAGTGGAACAACAATTGAAGTCTCATTAAACACCGAATAGTGACTGAACAAAGCCAAAACAAAGAAGACAATAAGTTGTAAAAAGCTGTCCACAAAGCCTTTGTAAAATCTTTCGTTCCCCATCCTCTTGAATCTACAGTACTAAGACATCAAAGAATTCATCACTCTAACTAGATTACAACATATCTAATTCAAGTAAAAGTATCCTAAATAGTAAGTTCTTTGTTTCTTTCTCAAAATGGACAAGATTAACCGACCATCTCGCCTGGCAGCGACAAACAGCTTAGACGGAATGTTCGAAATTCTATCCCCGGAAAGATACCTTGAGCGCGGTACCGCAATTCTTGCTGCCATCCAAGCAGCAACCAATGCTAACCCAGCCATAGACATTTCGTATCCAGATTGGAGTATCCGCTACGTAAATATCGACAAGGGTCACAATCAAGTGCTTCCAGATCTCGACGACTATAACCGAGTTTTCTCAGATCCACAGTTGCAGATTGAAAGCACAGGTGTTCATTGGTCCATCTATACCATTTTTACCAAGGCAGCTGTTGATGCTTCAGGTGATGTAGATAGCTTGTTAGATTATGACAGTGTTGCACAGATGTTCCTTTCTCCGAAAACTGGAACTGCCTTCATGACATTCTCAAATGCAGCGGCTGATGTTGACTTTCCCGACGTCGATAGACAGCGTTTGTTCAACAGCGAGCTTCTTTATCAATTATGGCGTGATTCATGCGCTGCGCAGTTGAAAAATGGACATACGAATGAATCACAACTCCGAAAACTCAAGTATATTATCTGCGGTCCCATTGTCAATCTTGGAACTCTTTGGACAATCCGCGATGTGCTTACATCCCAGGAAGTTCCCGAGTTTGCAGCAGGCCAGAAGTCTAGGTTCACGGTTGATTCCTCGATGAGTCTCGAGCTCAATATGCTAATGGGCACTGCTAATGGCAGACCATTTGGCAGATTATGCGCGGACCATGCTCAGACATTAGGCAAGAAACAAATCGAAAAGATTCACATCTTCTATCCGTTTCCAGATGCTAAAGAAGGTACATTGGTGTTTGAACTGAATGAAGACTCACCAGTCGAGATTCAGAGAAGACCGACCGCCCGTGAGAGAATCATCGCATTGGCTAAGTCGAACACCACGGCTCCCGCACCTCTTACCAAAGCAGGTACAACGAAAGTCAGCCGAAAAGTCAGTGAAAGAATGAAAGGCTTGATGAAGAAGTTTGAGAACTGAACTTCACAAGACGAGACGAGATAAGAAAGCGCCGGCGCTAAGTTATCTTCAATTTTCTTTTTCTTCGTTATTTTCCTTGAGTACTGATAATAATCGATATCTTGATTTGAAAAACTGGTGCTCATCAAGCAATTAGAATTAGACTTGATTTCCTAGTTTGAGGCTGGATCTCATTCTCATTAGCATATAATAAAACAAAAAAAATAACAACAGAATATCCGGGAAGAAATTGACAAATGGTGATAACACGAATGTGAAAGCAAAATAAACGGAAGAATACTTGAAAGACCGAAGCTGATCATGGATGTGAGAATTCTCACATGATCAATCGAACACACCGAGGGGAAGTGACATTGATGCCTCACGGTCACTCATTTTAATGTCTGCCAGGGTTAAGTGATAATTTCGACGTTTCAGAAAGAAAACAACTCTTCAACAGCCGAAGTATATAAATTTCTCTCCCTCCTTACATGCAATTAAAATTGTTTCCTTGATTTGAGGTGTGTTTGGTTCTCTGATAGGTACGAATTTTTTGAATTCGCCAGCAAATTAGTACCATCGGGCCGCTAATGAACATTCACCCCACTGACTACCAGATCGCCAATTATGCATTATTATATCAATTGAAAATGACAACATTCATTTCACAGGATATCCAAGTACTCGCAATGGGTTTTCTCTGGAACATTGGGAAGGGTAGTTGGCGCGGAGGCCCAGTCGGCTGCAACACATAGCTTTAGAAGCTAGCAGTTTGATAGGTAGCTAGCTATTTAACAAAAGATGGGTTTCGTATCCTTCCCTTGAAATATTCGGGACGGGGAGGAACAAGAATCGAATCGTTTTTCCATCTCCAACGTCTGACTGTAATTGTTACAGAGACATCCCAAGCTTTAATAGCCGACCCGTTACTACATAAACTGCTAGGCATCGTATAGTTAGAAGTAGCCAAACTCTCAACCTCTCATTCATTCACTTTTTCGGTACGGTATCATAAGATAGAAGAAGAAATGGAAGCTCGGAGATTTTTCAATGCTCATTCGGCTCCTTCACGATCCTCAAACTATTGCCGTATTGATTGTGGCTGTAGTAAAGAAAATATGCTATAAAATAGATTGATTTTAAGCTCATAAGACATTACACCGGAACCTTCACTTCTCCATATGTTCATGAATTCGATCTCCATTTTTTAACTTTATTTTCCATTGAAATTCACTCAGCAACT
Organism: Botrytis galanthina; assembly: GCA_004916875.1. Taxonomy (NCBI): domain Eukaryota; kingdom Fungi; phylum Ascomycota; class Leotiomycetes; order Helotiales; family Sclerotiniaceae; genus Botrytis; species Botrytis galanthina. The sequence goes on from PQXL01000076.1 coordinate 69,913, forward strand.
ACAGTGCTTTTGAAAGTTTCAGTTACAAAGATATCAAAATGGCAGACAGCAACATGATCAATGTTGAGACAGAGCCAACTCCATCACAGGCCGTAGAGAATGACAAAAAAACTGGCTCAGTTGCGTCTAATGCACCCCAGATATCACCACAAACCCCTCAGTCTGACCCCGTCAAGAAGGAAAAGGAAGCGAAAGATCAGTTAGAAGAAAATATCGCACATCGTAAGCCACGCCAAAAGTGTGGGGAATTTATTTAATGTTGTCGAATCTAACACAATTAATGAATGCAGACAGGACTGCCCTTTACTACGGGCCCCCTGATCCAAATGCACGATTTTGGGGTACAATTGCCACATCCCGTCGCAATCGTTCTGTTAACAGAGTAAGTAAAAAACCTCAAAAATCTGAATGTGAGAGAAATCGAAAGGCTGAGTTAGGGACGCATTTTGTAGGCAACGAAATGAGAAAAATCAAAAGACTTAGCAAGGTATGCTCGCGAGATAAATTTGGTAAAGCTGGCTTTGGAGCCGAGCCGGCACATCCTCCAGGGTCTGGGATCACACCAGCCCCTTCTCGTTATAATGCGGTCACAATTGTCGAAGTGTACGAGCTATTACTGGCCAGCTGTGCAAAACTTCTTGCAAGATTCCGTGCGAAACACAGAAAGGAAAGAACTGTTTAAATTAAATAGTGACTGACTATGAGTCTCACGGAATGGAGAAAAGTCGTCTTGTGGTGGCCATATTTACAGATATGTTTCAATGATGGGTATACATGGAGAATCAAACGACTCGTGGACATTAAATTTGTACGCGACACATTTTTGTCTCGTTTTTTGCATCTCAGTTACTCGGGTATAAGATCAAATGGCTATCTAAGATATAGCGTTATTTGATTCAATTATACATGAATATATTTTGTAGCCTGTGTTGTGCTGCTTTTGTGAAACTCATTTTTCGTGTGACAACAGGAGTCTTTAATTCAATTTGATGTTGAATTCAGATAATGTTTATTTAAATTGACGTTAGGTCAAAGTGAATGGATTAGCAAACGCCTTCCCTCATTTGAATCTGACTTATCCGATGTCAATCCGGCAATCTTCACATACCTAGTCGAAATGCGTTGTATCGCCAATTCCGGGGGAAATTCAAAGACCCAATTACTAGTTTTAAGTAGTGCAGTTAAGAGATCGTACATGTAGTCTTACTCGAAACATGATTTATATGCCAGATGATTGGTGACAACGAAGGAGGCGCCGAACTACCTCCCCGCGTGGCGATCTCGCTTATTTTAATATTATCCAGAAATTGGCGCACTAATTGAAATATCAGAAAGGTAATACATTGAAGTACTGCTGTTTCTAACTCGATGGACATAGAGCATCCACGAATTGAAAAGAATCTCTGCAAAGCTGGCAAGAAAATACAAGAAGATGAGTGTGATTTCTGGTAGAGTATATCCAAATCAGAAATTCTGATCAGATCTGCCAGTAACACGATACGCTCCAAGGACTGTAGTTTGGATTGTCAAATATGTAGTTTTCCTTCATTATTAAACTCAACCACTCTAAAATGCCAATCAATCGCGCGCCGGGCGATGAGGATGTCAGGGAGATGCTTGGTAGTTTATGTTTCAATCTTAGCTAAATTGTACCCCCAATTATGACAAGCAGCTTCTGATAAATTGAAAGGTTCAATCCAAGAAATTGTTGGCAATTCTTTCTGAACATGAATGTGACTACAAATATGATCGTGATAGTGATGTACTCTATATAAGCCAAAAATCTATATAAATTGGATCAAAGCCTGCTTGAGTAGACATAATTCTATGGGCAGCCATGCATCCAAATTCTTGTCTCTATTCGAAAACGCCGCATCCATACCACAGCTTCAAAATAATACAAATTTTAGGAGAATGATACTACTACTGACGTTCAGGCTCTTTCAAGACAGTTATCTGGCCCAGACCTCTCAGTACCTCTCGACAGTACGGTCGAAACCGGGTTCCTCATGTTCAACAGAGTCGCGCGCGCGATTGTACCTGCAGTTCTGATGACACTAAGCGTGAATTCATCATTGGATATAGTGATATATATTTGTTTTCTTCCACTCTCGAAGCATCTTTCTAGATTTTTCTTCGACCAATGAGCCATAATCAAGTTAATCTACAACATCGAATCAAAACCAGCCTCAATCCTTTAATCTGTCTCGGTATTTCAATACGTCAAAATGAATACTCTCAAAGTTGCCAATACAACTGCTAACAAAACACAAAATGATAAAAGAGACGACAAGACCAAGATTACTCCCGCATACAACGGATTCAAGACACCTCCAGCCAACTTCTTGACATCCCCACTAGCATCTTTCAGCCAGGCAAAAGCTCCACGGCCTGGCAATACTCGAAGAGATTTACCTACTTCATCAACGATTGGAAAGAGAGGGTTTCGTACCAGAAACAACCTTGTCGATAATCAAAGAGCGGCTCACAGCCTACCCATTCATGACAGTCTATATTTGAGACTTCTTGCCGAGACTCGTCGTCAGCTTGAAAATCCTAGAGGAATTTTGACAATGCCCGAGACTCAAGATGATGATGCTCGAGGGATGACATCGCCTACAATCATGTAGTAGAGGTATGAGAACGCAAATGGATGAGACGTGAAGGAATAGGAATTAATGTCGTTTCTCATGGCTGCACGGAAAATATTTTGTATAGGCATTATTCTCAAAGTTCATGGCATCCCATTCAGTTTGAGGAGTAATTCAGGAGATTTTTTTTTAAAATCATTCATGGGGATAGCAGTAATAAGAAAGGAATACACTGAAATTTTAATCACACAAATTGACCACGATGCATGTGAAGATAGCGAGTAGTAAAGATCTTTCTCGCGGAATCAGATTAATTTGATAAAATGATTTGCTGTGCGAAAGCGCAAATGCTATATCTCGTATCCTTCGAGGGCACAGGACTCTATGTAAACAATACCAGGCAAGCAATATTCTATCGTAGCATTTTGATTCATCAAATTCCACAACTCAATTCCTACTTGAGAGAACTTAAACTGGAGATGACTATTTGAATTGTGAAAACCCCTTGAAATCTTAGAATCTGCTATGCACTATAACAAGAATTAAATCACACTATCTGCCGATTTTTTCTAGCGCACATCACTTCCACATGACAGAACCCGTAGAATATATAAATTCAAAGAAGGGTAGAAACACATGAAACGACAAAATCATCACTACGGTGTTCTGAATCTCATCGATCGCGTTCATGAACTCGCGCACACAACCGTGACCGTATTGGCAGACACCAGGTAGATATATAACAATGAGAAACTCTTCTCCCCCTATCCATTTTCATTACAAAACTTTCATCTGTAAATCTCTCCGCTGATAAACTTTCATCAATTAACAATCATCGGGAGTCCCAGCTGACAACTTCTCCACATTTCAAATAATCTATTAAAACCCTATCCTATCAAGAAAGAATTAGCGATCATGAAGACACAGAGCTCATCCACCCCTAGTCCTATCTCCTCTCCAAAGATCGCTCTACGCAGGGAAACATCCCAAAATAGCACACCAAAAACCCCCCCGAACGCACGCATGCTATCTCCACCAGAAGCTCCACGTCAACGTCGATTTCTTCGCTCAGGAGTAACTCAGCAACCAAACGGATCATCTAGAACTCCGTGCAACTTTGGAGATAGATTGAGTGATAGAACATATAGTCCAACACCACGCCAGAGACAGAATAGAAGAGATTCACGCTCTCGTTCACCTCCAAGAGACCGCGATCCTGCATACCGAAGCCGATCCCCGGTAAAACACCGTCTGTTTGGCGGACGATCGACTGAACAGTCATTACCGAGATCTTTCTTGATGGAATCCATTGAAAAAGACACGGTTATGGAGAACGAACAATTTTCCAGTCCATACAATACAAATGAGAGACCTCAGACAATGTTATCTCATGCAGACACCGAGAGTAAAGAGCTATCTACTAGAAGTAGACTATCTGGAATACCAGGGAACAAGAGCTTGAACACAAAATCTAAAAAGATTGATTCAAGCAACTCGAAAACCCCGTCCTAGGATCTCAGTGATGAGGAGTGTAGATTCTGGGCAAAGAAATCTTCAAAGTAACCACAGACTGCGAGGCAACAGGTATGACACAAACATTTTATTGTGGATCTATTCGACCTGACAAACAGTACGTAGGAATGATATAATCAAGATCAACAACGATTCTTCGAGGCACAGGCATGCTGGATATAACGAAGATCGTGATAGCTTTGAATATTCTGTTTCTTGCTTCTGACAGAGGAACGCTCATTCGGGAGGTCATGTGAGGATATCATATCCGGAGAGACACCGAGTCTCTTTGTTCTTTTGGGAAGTTTGTGATAAATGAGTTTTTGCTGATCCTGGGCTGCTTTTATATGGGAATCACATGGTATTGTGCTGTAGAGGTGGCCCACGGTTTTAAATCTCCGCTAGTAGATTCTATGATATTGGCAGAAACTTAATCTTCAGAGTGGTTTGTGTGTCCTGCAAATGAAGCAGTAGAATAGGACTCCACGGTGGTGATTTGACGAAATTGAATGATGATCCGTTTCTACTTGTTGCAGATGAATACTATATGTGGGAACTATAATTAAATACAGAAGACATGTTGTGATAATCATTCAATTCAATTGTTCACTCAAAGAGTTGTTTCCTTTGCATTTGAACTCCTGAACATGTGACATCGAACTAAGCCCACGTTCAAAAATTACTCACAAGATGTACAACACTGACTGGAGCTATCTGAAAAAAAAAATGGCGATATCAGCAACGTAGGAATACCTTCATTGTGGAGTATCTGTACTCATGATTATTTTGCTTCTTAAGGCTGTGCATGTGTCAAGTGATTTTGCATCTAAAAATTATCTAGAGGATCGTTCAAGTCATCGACGTTGGAAATACGCGATAATCCGCGTCTATTCCACGATAAGGTGAGGTGGGTAGCTTTGGCGCGACAGATCGAGAATACCCGTGGACGTTATCACTTTCATGCCATAATATTCAATCCCTATATTCACTCAAATTTCACCAAAAGCGCAAAAGCATGTTTCCAAGAATAGTTGATTCAAAACAAGGATAGATAATGCCGTTCATACGGTCTTCACCGAAGTTGTTCATACTATGTCTGTCTCTTTCAGATACAAAAGCACGTCAATACTCTTCCAACTTCATACGAAAAGAACAATCTTCCCACACACAAAGATCTCGCAAAGATCCTTCGTTTTACTTCGATCTGACCCTTTCAGAACCCAACGAATCGGCTTTCACTAACTATTACCCTCAAAAAAAGACCTCACTTCACTTCAATGGAGCTACCAAAACACGATTCGAGAAGCCTTTCCAGTCAAAGAAGATTACCTACAGAAAAAATGTACCAAGGCGGGTCAGGTTCCAGAGATGTTTCCGGCCAACAATACACAACTTCTCCCGACGACGATGTGATTATGTCTGATGAGAACTGGAGCTATGTCACCGAGAGTGAAGACACATATATGGATGATGACTATTACACAGATGGAACTCATACCGGCGACACCACAATCTATCGCCCATCTTCTGGTCTTGCGCCCCAGGTATCAGCTCCTGTTAAAAGCTTCGCTCCCGCTCAGACCCCCAAAAAACGATACGTACCAGCCCCACGGCGTTATAGAGGAATTCTCAATCCACACGAGGGCGCAGAAGATGCCGCATTCTTTGCTAACGCAAATACACGGTATCAGCAAGGAATTCGGGAAGCACTGCGCAAAAGTGAGGAGAAGTGTAAAGAGGAGAAATCGAGGTCTGCGAGAAAGGAATATACCGATTTAATCACGGGCAATAACACAGTACCTGCTGCCACCAATGGGGAGAAAATTAACTTCATGGATCTCTTATGGGGTGATGCTTAGGGGAGGTTTGAGCATAAGGTTATAACGAACCTTTAAGGGGTAAAGTACTTGATATGGAAACAATCGCTCTTTTAGTGGTTATCTTTTCAGTTAAGTGAGGTCTTCTGCAACTCCGAGGTCTCACCTCGTAGGAGTCACAATTGGTGCGATAAAGCTGAACTACTGCGACTTTGGTCCACGCTCTTGCAAGCAGCTTCGCCAAATACTGTATATTGGAGGATAATTCACAAGAACATGTCAGCTTAGTTCAGCTATCTTATTCGTGCTTTGTCAGGATGACCATAATGGCTGTTTGGAGGTAGTTGGTTCTTCGTAGACTAATAAAATCGTTCATTTTCATGACTTCGATAAGTTTGCAAATTGGAACTAGAGCTATTAATAGTGGAAAGATCTGTAAGAATCAAATGAATGATTCCTGCCTAACTATTTTTTGTAATGGTGATTTTTGTTTCTTGCATGTAGAGACTGAGTCCCCTCCCAAGATTTCTGAGCCATTTCGCTTTTAATAGAACGAATGTTTCTATTCTTTCCCTACCAATCAATGAAAGAAAGTTCTCAATTAAGTCAATACGGCTGGATGGTTCTCTTTTAGCCCCCCTGAATGACCTAGCTGTTTTCGTCAAGCTCCTCTCCACCTCACTTCACAAAATGGTTCAATAACACGGCAAGTCTACAGAAAAACAAAGAACAACTCAAGCATCCAATGATTTCAAAGCACAAGCATCATGGCCAAGGACAAAGGCAAGCAAGCAAAAGGCAACAGGTGGTGGCGACATATCTTTTTCTGGACTTGAAAAGGCAACGGCTCCCAAAGCTAGAGTGAACGAATTCAAGGCCAAGGAAATTGACAACATTAACAAAAACAAGCATATCAAAGAACTCTGCACTATTACTTTTGAAGACGTCGAGCCGAAATCCCAACTTCACAAGCCGAACACCAAAATTCCTTTCGTTGATTGCGACCCCGAGAATGTCAAGCACTCGAGTGATGATCGTGTATAGTGCTGTGAATTGGTCAGCGATTGCAAGTAGCCATTGATCATAGCAAATTCTTTTGAATTTAATCTACAAGATAAAAATCGCCATTGATGGGATCAAAGCTAACCAAATCTTTCACTTGTTTGAAAGATAGGGTTTCAGCCAATCCAAAATCTACGTCACGTAGACAATCTCGAGTTTGAAGAGATCCTTGAATACCACAGATCTCACTTTCCAGATTAATTGATTCGAAGCTTGGCAGGAGTCCGTTTAAAATATGCCAGATTCTTTCACATAGTCGCCGTGTTGAACGAGATGGAGGAAGCTGCTGCAGCTGAAGGTATTACTGTTCAAGAGTTCACAAATAGAGCTGCTGTCGTTCATTTCAATAATGCCGCTGCTCAATACAAAACTAAGGATACCGAACTACTTGCTGCTGAGGCCCATTTTCGTGCTCTTGCGTCTCAATACGAACGTTAATAAGGATGCCAAGTGAGTTTGATATATCTAAGTTCTGTAGCTCTAAACTGATTTGCAACCTAGATTTCAATGATATCGATGACGGAGCTTCCAGCATAAGTATACAAATGACGAAAAAATACTGGTAATCATTGGTATCAAACTTATAGTTGATATGGTGTATGGTAGCGGGGTTAAAGTGCTCGCCGAGGATGATTCAACATAACAGCTATCTCGACATGCAGGATGAATCTTGTTTCCATGGCGTTTTTAGTTCAGAGCATCGCGAATAGTTTCAGTTCGCAAGAAATGATCAGATCAATTTAACTTGTGTTTCTAACTCTTTACTACGCTTTTCAATGACTACTAAGTGTATGGAATAGTTCTGAAATAAATGGTATTGAAAATATTTCGCTACAAACCAGCTAGTTGGGACAGATCGAATTTTGATTGGTTCCTACCCGACCCCTGAATACCAAAGAAAGCTTTACACCCCACCTCCACCCTACAAGGAACCCATCCATCTAGGTCACCAAGCAAACAATACCAAAATTGTCTGCAGAAAATAACGCAATGGCAAAAGTCAAAGCCAAAACTACAATGAAGCGCACTCCCTTACCCAATCAAAGAATGGCCTCTACCAAGAAACCCACCATTAAATCTTCCAATTCTGAGTCCATCGCCAACCCTCAAAAATTCAAAATGAGCGCTGCGACTCGAGAAATCATGTCTATCAGTAAAGACAACGTTATTAGCAGACGCAAGACACAGGTTAAGAAAGACGCCAACAAGAGATTCAAGTCCAATGATACCGTTGAATCTCTTGGAAGAAAGCCTCGCAGAGGTCGCGATACTCCTTGGATTGAGCTTCCCGAGCCCGAAGACTTGCTTTATCAAGATGAGAATAGTGTGAAAGTTTATGCCTATTACCGCAACTGTAAGTGTCAAATGACATCTTGTCAAGTCATCCTCTTTCCTAGTCATGTCAAAGTTACTTGGCGACACTCGATCGGGAGAAACTTACTAAATACAATTTTTCTTTTCCTTATAGATTACGCACCACTTCAAGAATTAAAGAAGACGAAGAATATGACCTGGAAAGCTATTCATGCTATTTACGCAGAGCAATTTCCCGACAGAACCTTCCCCAAGAGCAAAAATGTAATCTCCGCCGGCGCATCTTCATATTATCACAGATTATGTGTAATTATGGATGCTGAAAATGAGGCCATTGCTCTAGCAGAAGCTACTCAAAATCCTGAGTTTGTCTTTCCGGATGATGATGACGATGACGACGAAAGTGCCCTAGATGGATAGGCTAAGTGAGGGTCAGCAGATGGATGAAAGCGTACTGCGAAGTATTTCACACATTCGTCTACTATTTGACTCTGTACTGACATTTCAAACTAGTGCGCAAACTTCGCGAAGACAAAAGTCACCCATCGACAATCAAATTATTATGACGCAGGCGACGCTGGCAGCTATTCTCCACAAAGTTCCATTTGATGGTGTGGTATAATGGGGGTACAACTACGGTACACTGGTTCATTTTGATTTATTTATCATAGCGAAGCATACGGTCTCGGGATTACATTAGCTTTTGGTTGATGATGACGAGATGCTTCATGATGATGCTTCGGGGCACATCAATTTAGGAATATAATGACCGACCCATTACTGCATTTTTGTTGCCCATCTCAAATCACTATGAATTCGTTTGTTTTGAATGCGATACTTATCAGAACTTTCAGGGAAGTTCTACAGGCTCATCTCTCTAATTGCCCATTCTTCCTTATGCAAAAAAAGGAAGCGTTATGACATGTCCACATCCGCATTTAGATCTCAGCTCAAATCGAACCAACATTTCAGAGCTTCGATTGTCATCAAACACCGGAAGATTGAAGAAGTCATTTAGAAATCTCATCATTCTTATGCATAATTTTTCCTAAAAAGAAATTCTACGCTCCCAATGAAGTCAAAACTTTGAAAGATGTAGTTTACCAAAGCACCTCACGCCTGGACTATTACTACTGCACTGTGAGTATCCTGAGAGCCATGCATATACCCAATTCCCTCAGGCTCAATCATCCGTAAAATTATCCTGTCTTCGTTTACTCTCTTAGCCTCATGCTCCAATTTTTCAACTCAGTTCTTCATGATCATATTGATCAAATATTTCTCCCAAGCCTCATTTCCTTTCCTTTCCTCGCCTTGTTTCCTTGTCTAGATCACTCATCATTTACTTAGTGTCAGATGTGTCGGTTTCCTTTGATTTCGGATTACTCATAGAGTGCTGTTCGCAAGTATGTTCGACTAGAAAACTATAAGTCATTGAACCACAAATCCATCCAGAAAAAAACTCACAAAATCCTCGCTGAAACCCCCGCAACTTTCTGGCCTTACCATACAAGTCTGCGCTTTCATCCGAAGCAAAGAAGCAAGGTTCTTTTTTGAATCCAATCAATGTAAAACATGCATCCAATTCTTGTTCCGTCGATATGACCAAATCTTGATCGTGTTCTGATGAAATATTCAAATATTTCTCTTTATAAGGCTGACTTAATTCGACTAATGTAAGACACGCCGCCATCGTCTCCTCTTCGTAAATATTCAAATAGAATACAGTGCCGTAATGATTGATGGCTTCAAGACTCTTTCCAGCTCCAACACTATTTAGACTCTGTGACTGATCATCTGGAATTCGTCCAACCTTCAATTCATTTACGCCCCACCTCAAACTATTTTCAGTGAAGTTGTTGTAGTCATCGAGCACTGACTCACGCCACTCCTCTATGGAGTCAAAACAGATGAACTGGGTTTTGTGCAAGCGGGGGACGTTCGGCTGATAGGCCATATGTTTTACATAATCCTCAAAGCAAGAATGTGTTGTAGGTGAGTGGCGACGTACTGTAGGTAAGGCTTGCTGCCTTGTGCTCGAAGAACTTCCACGCTCATGTTCAGATTCCATGGATTCTGGTCCATTTTCTGGTGGAGGGAAGTCGATCGATGGGTTTCTGTTCTGTACCAAAGTAATTAGTTGAATCTTCTTTTTCGAAAGAAATGAATGGCAACTTACACTCTGGGCTTTCTTCTTTACCTCCGATTGTTTGGGTTCCACTGAGTTATCCGGCCCATTCTCCGGCCCATTCTCCGAATCATGATTTGTACTATGTTTTCCCTAAAGACATGTATCAGCATATTGGCTTGAAGCATCGCGATTCTATATACCTTTGTAACAGCTGCTTTGTTTCCCCTCCCGGTTCCCAATAGTTTTTCAGTCTTAAAATGAGGCCTGGAAACGTTGTACGCAAATTAGACTCTGTATTGGGATAAAGAGAAGACGTTATCCTATGAATCAAGGCCTACATTCTGATTCAAGTACTTTGTCTGACTCTATAGTCCTGAAGTTTTATGGCTGCTATCTTTAGTCCTTGACGGAGTAAGTGATGGTTGTATTTGAAACAATGAAAGAATGCTTTTATCAGTGTTAAGTCGTTAAGATTGGCGTCGAGGAAGAGATGTATTTCATAATGAAAGGTTCACATGTAGAAAATTTGATATGTTTACACTCCATTGATTGCGGAAAGAAAGAACATTCCAAGTGAAGCGCTACTTCCTCCTTTCTCTTCAACCATAGTTTATAGTTAACCCAGCATCCCTTCGAAGGCAGAACTCATCAACATAGCTACAAACAAGCAATTATTCGTGTCAATAATGAAAAAATTCATATTGTCAAAGTACGGATGTGCCAGCAGACTTCAAATTTACTAAACTTTCACTGCGCACTGTTTCACCCTTTCTTCACCTTGATGGCATCTTTCTTGCTCTCGTTAGCACTCCAGTGCAACCACCACTCCACAGCCACCATGTGTAGTACCATTGCCAGCCATCCCGACGTTCCAAATACCATAATAATCGTCATCGTCATACGTTCTGGCGGATAGTATCCAAGTTGAACTGGAATGTGTACTTCATGTGTTGATAGCCCTAACAATGTATTCTCACATGTAGGATAGTTTTGTGAAATAAGCTCAAGGGAGTGCGAATGAGTGATGTATAGTTGATGGAGAATGGAGCATGTGGTGACGGAATAAAAATCGCGGGTGTGTGGCGAAAGTATGAATTGGGCAAGGAAGAACATGAACAAGCGCATAGTGAAGATCTGAAGAATTTTTAGTCCTTGACAAGAAGATGAAAATGATGAAATATATGAGCTCGATTGGATTTTGGGCCAATATTGAGAACGAACGCAGAGAGGAGGGAATAAATGTCTTGACTTACACAACCTGTCCACCCCCAAGTCCTGATAGCCCAAACTCGATGCTCTTCAATTCTTTTCTGTCTAATTGCAACCCAGGACTTAATTAATGCAAAGAATACCATGATGCCAAGTGTGTATATCCAGATTCTAGTTTCGAGAGTCCCCCCGAAGGAATTACGAGCAATCCCAAAAGCACCTTCTTGAGTGATTAGCAGAAGTAGAAAAGGAGGATAGAGGTATCATCAACATGTGTTGCCAACCAGTAGCATCAAGAACAAGGCTCTTCCCAGGTATCTATGCAAGTTCACATACTTCCTCCTCACTATCGGAAGAAACTGAAGTGGGAGAAGGGTTCCAGTAGCTAGATTAAATGTTAGCTGCAATCACTTTGATCTTTGAGTCGCTTCTTTCTGCAATAATGTAGCGATATTATACAATGAATTGTACACCTCAAGCCTCATACATTATACAATCTGCATTATGGAAGAAAGAAATATTGTCAATCAGGCATACGTAAAACACTCCACAGATGAACTTCCTTCGCCAACCTCATCAACTGATCTCTAAAGTCTATGAACTCGAGTGAAAATCTGGGACGTAACCTCCCTCCGAGAACAAAAGATTGTTGCGAAAAAGAGAAAATCGAGAATGTGACAGTAAAAAGAAGAAAGAAGACGAGCGACTTTGAATATGTGAAGCCGGTGAGTTTCGAAAGAGACATTTTGTTGAGGTGGGCTAGTGATATACCTGTCTGTTATTCATTGAGAAAGTTTTTCAGTAGAAGTTGGAATCGCAAAATATAATGACTATAGTGTCGAGTAAACAAGAAGTGATAGTTGGCGTGTATATATCTCATATAGACCAATATATCTATCGTCGACACGTACAATTTCACCAAGTACAGAGAGATGTATCTTTTGGCTCAAGAAATCAAATTGTTAGTTGGCCCGTGCACTTACACGCCTCGATCACAATCTGGAAATGATAAGGCAGAGCACATATCATTCTTCATCTTGTACTATTCAATGGTATTAGATTGAGGAATTCTGTTGTAGAGAATGTTGCTTGCCATCAAACTTGGCCAAGTCTATCTTACTTGCTACACGTCTAGTCCAGAGGTGATGACCTTGGTGACAGGAATAGTCGCGAGCTTGTAGGAACAATTTAGACGCCAGCCATGATTTGATTGAGGTGCGTGAGTGTAGATTGAGAACCCCCTGCAGAGATGTCTAGATACCTACCAGCAAGTTCTTGCGTTAAGATTGATTGATTCATCATTTCACGTGATATACACGTGATAATAGTGCTAGCGCACCCGAAAATCTCATAATCCTTGAGAGGCTCGAGAAAGGTTTTCTTAGCTCCATCAAAAATAGTCTAAGCCGCACGCAAGTGCAATATGTATGGAAGGTAAATTTTCAACTCGCATACGGAGGTCGCGATCATTTTGGAAGAGACTAGGTAGCCCTGTAGATACCTATAATCAAGTACATTAATTGGTTATTATTAGATCTATACTGGAATAATTTTTAGGCTTATATTAGGCTTAATAAGCCTATAAGCTTTAGGCTTTGAAATTTTGAGTTAATCTAAAGCCTAATTAAACCTAATTAAATCTAAAATATAGATACTATTAGTCTATTCGAGTAAAGCGGAGATCAATTTTTGTAAATCCCGACCAGATCCGATGTATTATAGGGTCTTATAGTGTATACACCCTAAAAGAGCCTATAATCTTTTCCAAAATGACCGCGACCTCCGTACCCTTTCGAGTTTAGATATTGGAAATGCAACAGTTAGGTTGTAATCCTCTGCCCAAGCCCATCAGAAGATTCCTGATAAGCTTTTCATGTCTCTCGGAAATTCGGAAGTCAAGTCAATTCTCATCGTCATTCGACTCTTCGGCAATTGATAATCCATGGCAGGTACACTACCTAAAAAGCTATATTTGGCATATTTCAATGGAGCAGCAACAAATCTGGGACTGATGCACACACCAACACATGTTTTCTTTGTTGGCTTCGTATATTTTGAATCCACTTCCCCTTGGAGATTTCCCTAGGAAGTACCTTGTCTCGCTTAGCTTCCTGAGATTGGTTATCCAAGCCGAAGAGGACGCGAATCTTGGCGGTTGTCGGAAATTAAGGAGATAGAACGATACGAGCGGAGAGATCGGATGAACCGTTGAAACTTCAAACCCACATCGTTCATTGATCACGACTATACAACTCCGCAACTTCAATTGCTACGAAGCACTGAAAATATGTTCGAATTGTAACTAATAACGTGCTTGAACTCTCCTTCAAGTCTCAATCGATTTTGATAGCCAATACCGAAGGCGACATAAAAAGATCATGTTTGTTGTGGACCATATATCTATTTATGGATGATCATTTTGCATGGTTACTCCATAACTTTAAGAATTTATCATATATCCACCAGATCCACCAAACAAAGTATACACGATGTCAACGATGGCCTGTCCAAGTGGGTTAGTGCCATCAATTTTCTTATTTCTATTCGACATTCCCAAGTCTTTTTATATCGTTCTGTCTATATCTTTTTTCTCCTTCCAACTTATCTAGTCTGTCGTTTCCAGTCGAATATTGCAACCAAAACAACTACTTTCGTTAACATTCGGCATTCCTTGCCAAAATGAGGACCACTGTTTCTTCCATTATCAACCTGGGTTTCTTGACTCTCGTTGCCGCTCAAAGCTCGAGTTCGAGTGCTAAATCTTGTGTCTCCTCTTACCAACTGTGTTTAGACGAGGGCGGAGCCGACAACACATGCCAATCTGACAACGCAAAGTGCAAGAATCTATGTGCCGATAGCTATGGATCGTGTCTTTCGTCGTCAGATACATCATCATGCATGAACACCTATAATACTTGCTTGAACGACTTCACCATATTCACCACACCAGGGGATTCGGCCGGAAAGGATTGTGCATCTCTTTTCTCGGCTTGTCACGATTCGGGAGAGGCAGACAATACTTGCAATAGCTATGCAGCTCAATGTAGGGTTCCTTCATATGATAAGATTGTAGTCGAAATAGACGACTAACCGAACCAGGCAAGGACAAATGCAGCACAATTTATGCCACGGCCCTTACCAGTGGATCCTCAGATTCGTCGGCAGCCAGCACGCAGTATAACAATTGTCTCGATTCTTTCAGTGTCTTCTCTACCAGAGAATCTTCATCTAATCTCGATTGGTAAGTGATATCAGATCAGGCTTCAAGATGCTCTCCTAGCTTCCTCGATTCCTCGATTCCCCTCTTCAGACTTTATATTATTTTATACCTTCCATGTTACGGTTTGGTACCTTGTAGCACGACTCATGCCTGCCTCTTGGTTCCTCAGAAATTTCTCATCATGAAAAAATACTAATTTCTTCATCTTACAGTGTTTCCCAATTTTCGGCATGCAGAGCCAATGGTACCGCTGATAACACATGTAATTCTTACACAGCACAGTGTAAAGTGAGTACCATCATTTCTTTCACGTGAGCGATGTCTATCGTGAACCCCCAGTCTCTCCCAGTCTTGTATATCCTTGCACATCTCAGAATTCTCATTTCAATCCACATCTCGTTGTTCCCTATCTTCATCTTCTTGTTCAGGAATCTTATTTGAAGATTCAAATCACGTGCAGACGTGAGGTTATCGTTCATCGTGGAAAATCATGTGGCACAGGCAGTTGTCCTTGTCATGTTCTCATTCCTTCTGTTCTTTAAGACAAATCCCTTTTCATTCTCGTTTCGGGAACCTATTGGAGTTTAGCAGTTCTATGACCTTTTCCATTTACCCCGGCCGCTCCCTTGCTGAAAACCGACGATTTTAATGGCCACTAACTAACTTTACGTTTCTATAGGACAAGTGTAGTGGGATTTATGGGATTTGCCTTAGTAGTGGAAGCGCTGATGATTCGTTATGCATGAATCAGTATAATAACTGCTTAGACTCCTTCACGCCTTCAACTGCCCTTGACTGCGTCAGCAGTTTCACATGTAAGTTATACTTTTTATCGCTCCCACGATAGTCATCTCTACCCAACGACACAACTCTTCTAGATAGGCAATTACTAACTCCAAATTTGTACAGTGTGTCGAAATGAAGGCGGCGAATCGAATACATGTGCTTCTGAATCAGCAACTTGCAAGAATGACGCTAGCATAAACTATTCCACATGTCTTTCTAGCGGTCAAGCTGATGAGTCGGCATGCTTGAAACAATATGATTCAGCTCTCGTCCAATTCAACACTACCACCTTGTTGAATAATACCGATTGCGTTTCCAGGTTCACCCAATGTGAAAATGAGGGGAATGAAGACAGCTTATGTCAAAGCAATAACGCCGATTGCAAGGTTCGTAAAGTTCCTTAACCTTTGCTCTTTGAGAATTCCTTCTGTTTTTCGACATGCACCGAGGTTATCACTGACACCAAAACGTTAATGCAGACCGATTGTTCTACATCATATTCCACTTGTCTCAGTTCGGGCGACCCAGCTCTTTATGCTCCTTGCTTGGAACAGTACAATTTCTGCCTTGTGACTTTCGCCTGGGAGACCCCCACTACCACTACTGGCCAGGACTGTGTTTCCAAGTATTTGTCATCTACCGGAGAGGACAATGCTCGCAATGCTGAGGCAGCTCAATGCAAATCGTAAGTCTAAAACTTTATAAATATCTTGCCACTGGTAACTGACTCTCGGGTTCTTAGTGCGTGCTCTACAAGTTATTCAACCTGTCTAAGCTCCGGTGATGAATCCCTCGAAGCGCCATGTCTTATGCAATACAACTCGTGCCTGGTCAACTTCAATTCAACCATTGCAACCCCTGATTGCGCTTCCAGTCTCCTTTCTTGCGACGATGCTTCAAACTCCTGCGCTGCGGATGCTGCCAGTTGCAAAAACACATGCTCCGTGGCTCTCGACATCTGTCAAAGTTCCGGAGATCCAGCCCTCACCGCAGGTTGTCAAAAACAATATCAGTCTTGCCTTGTTTCTTTCACGGCTGCTACTGCTGCCATCGGAGAGGATTGTGTGGCTTCATTCACTGGATGTAGAAACAATGGAGGTGCTGACAATACTTGTTCTTCGGTACGAATAATTCTCGTGAGAAATCCTGATTACGGAATATCGCTAACATCACAATAGGAAATGGCCAGTTGCAAAAACAAGTGCAGCTCCGTTTACGATATCACCGGTACTTCCGCCGACAACTCAACCATTACTGCATCCCAAGCGCTTCGACTCTATGACTCATGTCTCGTATCTTTCTCCTCCAACGATACCACCCCTACTGGTCAAGATTGCTCTTCCAAATATTACGCCTGTTCGCTCGCTGGTCTCGAAGCTCCAAACGTCTGCAACTCCGACTACGCAACATGCAAAAATGACTGCGCAGTCATTCTCGACACTTGCCGTAGTTCCGGGGACGAATCTCTCGTGAGTATGTGTGATAGTTTGTATAACGGCTGTTTGGATCCTGTTATGAGTAGCAACATTACTACAAATGCGACTGTTGCGATTAATGCTACATCAACTTATGTTCTACCTACCAAATCCGCTTTCTTCAATCTGACCGGCGCATACTCAACAATTGTCAGTAAAGCGAGTACCGCGACTGCGAGTGCATATATTAGCGGGGTACCATCGAGTGCGACAAACGGTACTGGACATTACACGCAAGCTACATCAGTATCCATTGCAGCAATCTCTACCGGTATCAGCTCTGGATATTCTCTACCAGTAGTTACTATTTCCGCCAGCTATCCATTGAGCAATGCCACCTCCACATCAAACAGCATTGTTTCCGCGAGCACTACTTTTGAGTCCGCTATCACTATTGAAACTGGAAATCGGGTGCAGTAGACAGAGCGGTTGATAGAAACACCAGCGATGAAGGCGCTGATGATGATGATGCGTGCGAGACTTAAATCTTTAGAGTGATGCTCGCAATGGCATGTGTGATATTTTATGAAGGATATGAAATAGAGGATATGGTAAAATTGTATATTCAAATTAGAGGTTCTTTTATGCCATAGATCGAAGACGGTTAATGATAATTTTTGGTTACGCCTATTGAAGTGATTCTCCATGTCCACTGCTGCAGAAGAGCCTCTTCTTGGATTACTCCCGGAACGATTGATATAATCAATGACGTGGAGCAGAGGATCTGTATGATCGTGCATCACTTATAAGATATTAAAACTGGGTAGCTATCTTACAATCTGGGTTGCAGGTAAATGTCATGATGACCAACGAATTGTCTAGAAGTGAGAGCAGTGTAGGCAATAGTATACTACGGTGAAACTGTAGCGCGTATTAGCATATTGATATCGCAACTAGATAAAAAGGAGATTATACCACTCTCGTATATATTTATATACTTAAAGAATAATAGTAATATACTGAAATACTAGAATCCAATATATTTCTATTCAAATTAGATTAGAAATAAGAGATTCCCATATAAAGAATGGAATTTTATTATTTAATATAAATAAGAATCCCTTTTTTCTAATGTAATTTGGATAGGAATATATATTTTATATTGGATTCTAGTATTTCAATATATTGCTAATAATATTGAATAACTAAATAATATTGAATTCGGTACCACATATATACATATTTCGAAAAAGTTCGATACACACTACTAAACTAACCCGTATACGAAATACGGGAAATACTATTGCCTACACTGAGTGAGAGGCAATTTTGTGAAGATCACCCGTGAGCACTGGCCCATACCTGCAGGGGAAAAAGAAAAGTTATCCAGTAGAGAACGAAGACCGAAGATCTGGAAAATGAACAATCACAACTCATGAACTTCGCATCAAATAGCAAGAGATGCTCCCCGATCAAGGAAGAAACAGCCAGCATCGATGCAAAAGACAGATTCGATAGTATTTGAATTCGAATTGAAGATAGCGAGACAAAATTTGGCAACGGAACATAAAACTGCAGAAATGAAAACGAGATCGTACGGTACAGAATGCCCTGGAGCTCAATTCCTTCTCCGCGTAATCCTAACGCGAGAAATTTGAGAAGTACCGGGAAATGCTGGACTCGAATGGACAACTTAATATGTACTACTTCTAATAAAATCAGGTTGCCAAGTTAGAGGAGAATTCAAAAGTACCCTAAATCCTTCTTCCATGTGGCTATGATGACAGCAGCATATTTCGGGAAGTCGAATTTTTGTTCTCGCCATAGCAACATCTACATTACATGAGCTTGGCTAGAAGGGTAGCTACCAGAGGACTTCCATGAGTTTCTCAGATAGATGTGTAGAATGAATATATTTCTTCGAGTTCAAGACCTCAGATTGAGAACGGACGGAGGTAGAAAGAAATTGGATTACATGTAGTATTGACCAGGAACCGTCATACAAACAAGCATCTGCATTCTGTCTTTTGAAGTCCACTTTAATAAGGCGATGAAAACGGCAATCCGTTCCGGGTAATGGGTTTGAAGATGCCGATTGCGCTTGTCAGGATTGATCCTGTAAATGGAGTTTGTAGGTATGCAACAAACTCATAGAATTCAACTTCATTGGCTCTGAGTGGGAGATGACTGACCATGGTGGATATATCGGTCGAGGTAAAGAGGGAACAATGAACTTCGACTGATAGAGTAAGCTCGGACTGGTGAATTTTGCGAGCATCAGATCTTTAAATAGGACGTGTATCTTGCTGTAAGAATAGTTCAAGAGCTGGGCTTAGCAGAGGCGGAATGGGGCAGGCAGTATGGGGGCAATTTAGGACAACGTTCGGCATTCAAATGGTTGAGCATTTTCACTCGATGTCAGGCAATTCGAGATTGTTATGCCGAGAGGACTAGCTTGACAAATGTTCAGTGCGTATCTCATCAAAAAGAACCTCATTATCTAGATGACGATATTTTTCGCCTTCTGGCTTTGATGCTTGTTAGTGGTATAAAGTTTGGACAGCCAGGGTCCCAGTATCACTTAGAAGATTCCGCTTTGATTTCGACAAAGCGATCTAGAAGGACAAGATTTTTTTGTGTAGAGGACATAATCTAGCATGGACTATCATCTCGCTCGAGTATACAATTGGACGAAACTAAAGACAAAGGTGGAACTCCGTTTCTGGTATTGTTAGCGAGAATCTTAAGCGCGTAAATTCTTTGTAAGTTGGAGAAAGAAATAGAGGTCTTTAATATCGACAATCTTCTCGGCTGATCCATGTGTGAGTATTTCAGCATTCATCATTAACTTCAACTATTAGTCTACCTGAATCAAATTCAAGGGAATAGCGCACCCACAGTTTCCAAAGTAAATACAGTCCCCCAATTCTCAGACATGAACGTGTGGGGGTTACCTCAGTATAAGGGTCAACCACGCCCGGATGTCTATCTCACAAAGTTAGTTCAGGTTATCCAGAAATATTGTTTCCCTTCTTTTTTGCATCATTCCGAATACAGACATTGTCCGGCAAAGTGGACTAACTCATCGCAAAAGACCCAGAAATAAGTCGCCTTCAGATATCCGCCAGTATCTGGCGAGCCTCCTTGTTCAAAACCACCAGGTGGATGTCGAGGACGCGAGAGAGATCGCGTCTTATTGGGTGTATGGCCGGGGATCAGACTTCTATCAGTATGATTTGGACACCTTTAAAGATATGTTTGGAGATGAGATAGGGATGCTGTTCTTCTTGTATTCGAGGGGTCTTACACCAGGTGGAAGGTTAAAAAGAACTTGGAGATTTTGGCTTGTTCTTTTCGTTGGTGCTTGTGTGGTTTCGTATTTGCGAAAATGGATACAAGAAAGAGAGGAAAGGCAACATTAAAGCAGATCAGTAGAAACATTCATATGATATACTGCTTCAACTCATTTAGAGTCTGCGACGTCTTATTGGTATATACCTAGGTACTCGTTGTCTTCCAGCTGCCAGATTGTGCAATCGACGATGGCTTGATCTACCATTTCAAAAGTTTCGCGTATATTGATTGAAAGGGTCCTGCTTTGTGTTTCTGTCATTTGCTTTTTGCTTCCTGCCTCGTGGGTGGCAGTTTTATACTAATCGAAAATTGAGATATGCAACAAAAGAGCATGTCACGAGAACTTACAAAAACGGGTTGTTGATTGGCCTTGGAGATGTGAACTGTCTCTTACCGAAGTTGTGCCGAGTATGGTAAGGTTACTAGGTATGGATGGTTAAACTTATTTTGTAATTGGATGAAGATGACTAAGGTAAAATCTTGATGCAGAATCCTCAGATCGAGTCTTTTAAGCTCAACTACCATACCACAACCATCCCCTGAACTTCCACAAGCAGCTTAGTGTCATGCATTTTTCCTCCAGACTACTTGTATCTTTTCCAAGACCTTGAAGATTTCCTGCTACGAAGACACACATTTTTCATATCTCACACAATGCGATCTCTGATTTAAGCTGCGGATGGACGAACAGATCCTAGCTACACCTCTTCCCTAATGTCAATATCTAGAGGTACAAGAGAGACTCACCGGAAGGTGGTGTAATATGATCAAAGAGTTGGGCTTCGGCCGTTGCCTTTGAGTATGGATTTATCGTATATTCTTTTGCCCTAATCATGCCTGGCATCGTTGTCTGCAGAGCCTGAGGAATAGTTTCGCAAACTGCATTGAAGACATTGTTTCCACTGCAAGAAGAGGACGCGATGAGAATTCAAGTCATTAAACTAAAGACTTTTGAAGGTCTCCGCGTACGTACATCATCAAGTCTGTGGATGTCTCCGTACAACTGTCATCCGTACACGTTCTGGATCGCGTTAACTTAGAGGGCCTTACTACCACTGCGAATTAACGCATCCATTGGTATCTGCATAAGCCGTCGGACTTCGAAGTAGTGGTTTCTCCAAACTACTGCTTGTTTTTTGAAAAACGTTCAATGTACAAAGACTTCTTGATATCTTCATGTACACTCATGTTTTGTATTGTTATCTTGTATAAATCTCCTTTCTAAAATTTCCAGAACTGTCTCTCAGATTCCGCACAGCTGATATTGCATTATTATTCTATTACTTCCGCGGGTCAAGAAACGCAAATGAATTCTGTGCATAAGCGTAGAAATAATGGTGATTATCTTTACTTTTCCTATACCTTGTCCCACCGACTATCCCGAAAAGCTCATTTGATTGTTCAATCAAAGATTGGAAGAGACTGATGCCATTAGCATTAGACAATCCGGCACCAAGTGGCTCTCTGTCAACTCGCTGGTGCAATTTCGTGTTCCTATAAGGTCTTCGCCTCTTTCCAAAGATCTGTTTTCCTTATTTAATCATTTCTTCTTGGCAGCTTGATTGTTTCTTTCATATCTGACTTTGCTTTCCGTATCTAATAAGACGTCTAACGGATCCCAATTAGATTAAAATGCACATACAAATGGTAGATGCAAATATGTCCTTTGGATTTGATGCATTGTATTCGCAGCTTGCTTGGTGTGATTCTGGCTCTAATTCGCTTCTGTCAAAATGTATTTTTGCTCGTTCAATCAATTGTCACGACCGTCAAGCTTTTCTACCAGGCTGTGGCTGACATGGAGTTTTCTTTGTGCACGTGTTTCTTGATGTCAGTGTAACATAGATCACGTGACGTGGGGTGGTTTGCACTGCTGCCTGCACTGCCTCGTCACCTTCTCTTGTCGATTATAAATATCACTGCATGATCCCCCAGTATTCAGAAATACATCGCCCACAGTACTTTTATTCATTCTACAGAAATTCCGTCAATTTTTGGATTTCCTAAGCCGCACCTTCCATATTCTCCTACCCTTCATAAAATACCTCGTCTTCTATAACTTCCCATCTCGACCATGTCTGGAGGGGTGTTCTCTGAGACACTTCAATCGATCACTACTACAAAGCTTACTGAACTTTCCAAAAAGCGCCATCATTTCGAAAGCCAAAAGGATGCTCTCTCCGACAAATTAAGCAATGAACTCGACCAACGGAAAAGGCTAAAGCTGTTATTGGAAGGTGTGAAAGAAAGCTTCGCAATCACGACCTCAATTACGAAAAAGCGTACTCACGACAGTAACTTCAAATTATCTCCGCTTGAATTGCTTGTCAAGAATCTCGAGAAGTTTATCGCACAAGCTGAATATGATCCATCTATCTCCAATAAAACTCTAGAGCAATGGGAAAGATACTTGGTACGTCACATTGATGTGCAATCATCAAAACACCAGTATGCGACTTTGTACGGCGAGTTGGTCACAGAATGGCTTTCAGCAGAGCAGCAACATAAAGCCGTCGACGTTGCCAATAACACTTCAGAAATCGATGAAGAGTTTCAAAAAGTCAAGAAGGAGAGTGTTGCTAGGACTGAGGGACGAGCAAATTGGGAAGATTTGGTCTTTCAGCCATTCGAAACTGATGATAAGGCAATCACAGCATACCTGAATACCTTATTTGGAATGGATAGGAAGAATGGGCAAGCCAAGAAAGCCTTGATTGCTCTACGAAAAGAAGTTGAGACATTCGGAAATACCTTGTCCGCCCCAGGTCAATTTGATCCTACTGTTTTACGTTGGACTATCAATGGCCTTATATCTTCCGGTCTTCTATCAGAGGAGAAGCGTGCAGCGCTGAAGGATTTTCTTGCCAGTCCCGTCATTCTTACAGAAGTTGCAGATGTTCTGAACATGCGTCTTGCATCCATAGATATCTGGGAATGGAACAAGGACATTACTGTTGAGCAAAGACGTCACCTTAATGGTACGCATCATATGTTCATTGACGAAGATCTCCTAGAAGCACTATTCCTTCAATACATTGGGGTCAAATGGTCTGTTTTCTTCAAAAAAACCTTTATGGGTTTCTCCAATTTCGATGGAGCATGGTCAAAACTGAACAAACCTATTCCTCCAATTGATAAGGCAAGAAGAGATTTCTACCTGGGACCATCATACAATCGTCAGGGAAGTGTTATGGGGAAGCGGGAGGAGCTTTACAAATCCATATACTTCATGTCTCAGCTTCCTGATTCGGAACAAGATGATCAAGCAGATCAAGACGGAGTCGAAGAAGCTAATTATGATATGATTGAGTTAGACGGACAGCGAATGAGTCTAAGGCAGGGACCAGCTATGTCTCGCCGTAACCTCATGCAAGCACAGCATGTACAGTATGCACAGCAAGCTCCGCCTCCTGCGCCCAAGAGAAAGAGAGCAAAGCTGCAGCCACAGGCAACTGGATTCGATAGTACTGCAGATGCACTTGCAGATTTTGATTTCGATTCGTTTCTGAACGCCAATGAAGGGAATTCCGATAGCTTGCCAAAAACACCTATGGAGATCAAACAATTCATGCTTCATTTACTGTCAACTGAGATTATCATTAATACAAAGCTTCATGGCGAGATAAGCTGTGCTCGCTCAGAATTCGAGTCATTCGGTCCATCATTGCCACATTCCACTATTTTCTGTGTTCTTGAATTCTTTGGTTTATCTGTAAAATGGTCGAGATTCTTCCGAAAGTTTCTTGAAGCTCCACTGAAATTTGTCGATGATGATACATCCGCGGAAGCTCGCATTCGGAAGCGTGGTGTTCCCGGAGCTCACGCTTTATCTGCTGTTTGCGGGGAAACAATTCTTTTCTGTCTCGATTACGCTGTAAATCAAAGCACAGATGGAGTTGAACTCTACAGAATGCATGATGACTTTTGGATTTGGTCGCCTTCTCACCAGTCTGTTGTCAAAGGATGGAATTCAATTCTCCAATTCTCAGAAATCATGGGAGTTACGCTCAATAAAGGTAAAACCGGCTCTGTACGCATAACATCTAGTGGATCCAAGCAGCCCATGGACTCTTCTCTTCCTGTCGGAGACATTCGCTGGGGCTTTCTCAAACTAGATCCTGCCACCGGCCACTTTACCATCGATCAATCTATGGTCGATCAACATGTTTCAGAACTTCAATCCCAGCTCCGCGATAAGAAAAGTATCTTCTCATGGATCCAAGCCTGGAATACTTATGCCGGTCGCTTCTTTACCTCGAACTTCGGAAAACCATCGAATTCCTTTGGTCGTGCACATGTTGACGCTATGCTATCAAGTTTCCAACACATTCAAAATCTGATCTTTACCAACACAAACGTGGTTTCATATCTCAAAGATACTTTGAAAGAGAGATTTGGGATTGATAATGTACCCGATGGATACCTTTACTTCCCAACTAGTCTTGGCGGTCTTGAATTACACAATCCCTTCATTGGACTTTTACAATTACGAGATGGGGTATATGAAGCCCCAGAAAAGTTGATGGATAATTTCCTCGAGTCGGAGATGGAAGCTTATAGAGTGGCTAAAGAAAATTTCGAAAAGAGAGCTCCTCAAGTCAATGTGGCAATGGCGCGTCAGTGGCAACTCGACAATCTCAATCGCCCTGGTCTGCAAGAGTTTATGTCTTTCGAAGAATTCACCCGATATAGGGAAAAATCTATTGACTCTTGGGAAGGAACTCTAATTGGGGTCTTTGAGGATCTACTCAAGCAACCAAGCAAAGAATCGGCGGATTGGGATGAGTCTGACATGATTCAGGCAAAGGCAGTTGAAGGTGGCCTTCTTTCGGCATTTGAAGGGATGGACATGGGATATTGGAAATGGGTTGTGAAGCTTTATGGAGAAGAAATGATAGAGATATTTGGTGGATTGGCTGTTGTGGACAAAGGTTTGTTGCCCACCGGGATGGTTAATTTGGTAAGAAGTGGAAAGGTTCAGTGGCAGGGTTGATTTTGGAAACGAGGAGGGGTTTTGTGGAAAATTGTTCTGAAATGATCTAATGAATATTGCTTTGCATATTTGAATGATGATGAATTACTCAGCGGGTTCTGGAAGAACAATGGTATTGAAAACTAAATTACTAAAAGAATTTGGAGGACGTGGAGTGCAATTCTATTCAACTCGAGGAGGAAATGGAGACTATTAAATCTAATTCGAACAATCATTTGAAAACTTTGATTGTAGCTAGTTAACCAAGAGAATGCAGAGTTCCTCATTTATTTGTACAGACTGCAGTGAAGCCACATGTCTTTGGTGAGCCTTCCACTTGTACACCCGCATCCCCTCTCATCCATTATATCCGCAGTAGATGAGGACATTAAGATAGCCATACAACAAACCAGTCAATACTACGGATTTAAATTTCAATATCCGGGAGGTATATTCGACAAGTGTCAGAGTCCGCATCCTGCAGTCATTACTAAGCAACGAATCCTTAACCGCACTTCGGTCCTCTGCTTACTCCGACATCTTCCAAGGTGTTCGATGATGCCCGTCGGTGCGAGCGAACCAATCACATTGAATTATTGAGTTCAGAAAATCGGAAAGTTTGGAGAGAGATTATCCGATTTGGGGTTCATTGTTGTATGATTATGGTAGTTGACCATTGATCCTTTGGGAGAGGTTGGAGTAGAGAATGATGATATAAAGATGTAGTGCCAGTGTCTATTCGGATTCTTTTCATGATGTTTTACATCACAATTCGCTCACACTTCTTCCATTGATCCCTTTCTACGCACTCATCACGTTTCGCAAATACCCAAACCCCGTCCAAATCGATAGAACAGTTGTTCTCACATATACCGTCAAAAACATTTTCGTTGCAAAAATGAGTCCTCCCGCACCAATTGCCCCTCAACCAAATGTTCCAGTCCACTATGTCAAGGCAGAGACAGGGGAGATCATCACATTGGGAAATGTCCAGTTGAGGGTTTTAGAAGATGGGAGTAGGACTGGTATGTGCTTCTTCTTCTATTTCCTCTTGGACTACATATAAATTCCTGCCTATGTTTGGTTTTGGGGCAACTGATATGGGTGACCCGTGGTGCTTATCCGTGGTATGATAAAAGAAATATAATAAGAGATTAACAAACCTGACAGATAACCGGATTTCCACCGTCGAGGGCACTCTTCCCCCGGGTTTAAAGGGGCCGCCAGCTCACTGGCACGAGATGCATGATGAATGCTTCTTGGTTACGAAAGGGAGTAGGTCTTTTTTGTTTCTATTGTCTCTTCTAATCTTTCCATTCCATTGTCCTCACTCTCCCCTCCAAAATATCTCCTCCAATCATCACGTCCCTAGAATCCACCACCTCCACTTCAGCTTTACTAACACCTTTAAGCAATAACCTTTCGGGTCCCCGCCAATGCCTCAACCGGCGAGTCCGAGAAGAGAATCGATGCAGGAGTAGGTGATTATGTGGTTGTGCCTCCTAGAGCTCCTCACACATTTAGCAATGAGACGGATGAGGAGGCGAAATTTGTTAATACTTTTACTCCGGTAGGTTTTAAATTTTACCTCGCTTGTGTTTTATCGCTACCTGTGGTTCTTGTTTTGGGGATGACCTTATTGGGAGAGAATGATGGAGGATAGTTGGAAGCTCAAAAGAGGAGAAAAGGAAGAGCAGGGGAAAAGATGGGAATCACATGTTTGGAAAGTTCGACTAACAAGGACCCAGGCATTCTACATCCATTACTTCAAACTCCTAGCTAAAATGATGGAAGAGGGAAAAGAGTTGACTCCTGAAATTAACATGGCAGCTATGGCTTATTATGCTACGATTCCCGTGCCAAGGGGAAACTGAGATAGATGATGTTTTTGAGTATGTGTTTTGGAAGTTCGAATTCTTGGGTTCGTGGTTTTTCAATTGTGGAGTAGCTATGATTTGGTGAAATCGAAGGTCGTTTCAAAGGAACTCACGGGATTATCAATGATGTCTGTGACTGGGAAACTGTAAACTCAAATGACTTTCTTCTCATATACATTCTGGATCCTTAAGTGCCTGTCTTCTTGAACCATATACAGCGGCGGTATTGGAATCAAGTGACCGCAAATATCTCATCAGCGATTCATATTATTCTCACTTATTTCATCTGAACTAGAGGAAAAGCTTACTGTATGTTTTACAAGGACGTTATCACGAGTTGAACTCGAGTAGTATGAGCATAGATACAAAATAATCCCTTTAGGATATTCACTTATAACGCGTCGAGTGCAAGTATACTGGAAGTACATACATCCATTTTGGCTACATAAATTGAACCCCTAAACCAACGTCCAACCACGAGAATACTTCCTTTTAAGAATGGGCTGAAACATTTATGTTGAAAGGGTCAACTGGAAGCCAGCACAAAAAGATCGTGCGGGTTGGGCTTAATTCTTGAATCGCAATTCTCCGAATGTGCCGTGATGATTGTCACTGTCGAAAGAGAGGACAAAAGGTACTTTGAAGGTGGGTATTCGCTGTCACTGTCAAAAACCATCGTCCTGATATTTTTCCATAACTTTTCATCACTAACTTCATGTGAACGACGACAATCTAAGCAAGAGGTAGTTACGACATCGGCGACTACAACTTTCCATCTCAACCTCCCATTCGCTGACTGCTGAATTCTTTCCATCACAACCATTGCAGCTCTAACATCATGAGAACTCTACTTAGTTTTATACCTGGTCATTCACTCGGCTATTTCTCCATAACACCCTTCTTTTCCTTCATTTCCCGCACCTCACGTGTAGAGTAACATCTCCAATACCCAAGTCAGTAATGATCCATCTACACAACTCCCAATTCCCCCTCTATCACTTCATAAAATCACCTCAGACCTACGTATATAAACCCCACTTCCCAGCTCATCTTTAAAGATCCATCCCAACTACATGACATCAACCAAGCCTCTCAGGATCCTCTTCTACTTTCACACTCCTCCATTTTCAAGTTCAAGAAAACTATCAAAATTACTAAACAATATGATCATCTAAGATGTAGAGTATATTAAATACTCTTCGATAAAAATTTAAAAAGAATGACAATAAAACGTCCTCTTTATTAACAACGGTACTTATTAACGAGGTCAAAGTCCACTCGATGATGACTATTGAAAATGACGATGAGACAAAGAACTACAAGAAATTGGTCTTATATACAGGAATCCGTAGATAGTATTCTCGAGTTCTGAAATGCATATACTCCCATGATTTCAGGACCATTTCTATCTCGAAACGGAGGATATCATATCATATCATATTATATCAAAACACCGCACAAAGTCGAGTTTTATTTTTTATTTACCTAAAATTATATATCCACGCATTACACATTACACATTACACACCCTCCTCTCCTCCTCCCCCCTTTCCCAAACAACAAACGATAAACAATAAACCAAACACAAAATATAAAGATATAAAAATATAAGAATAACAAATAACAATACCAACCAAAATCCCTACACAATCATTACATCCTCCCCTACTACATAACATAACAACCAGCGACCATCGATAATTTTTACAACTTATCAAATTCCTACTAGATATTTGTATCTGTGAGTTTCCACAATTCTTTAAGGATTTGCATTAATTGATGTTCTGATTCAAAAATTCAAAGAAGAAGATTAGATAGAGGTGAAGGATTTTTCATTGATTTTAAATCAATTCAAAAAAATAAAAGATAAAGACGAAGAAACATTGTAGAACTATCATTAGATGAATACAAATATATACATGATATCAAGCGTGCGCAGAAATGTTGAATAGATAATATCTTTCTTATGTTTATTTTAATCTCTTCTCTAGAATTTTCTAAATCTGAATGCTGGAAAAAAACAAAAACTCGAAAAAACAAAAACTCGCTATACAGTACACAATACAAAAGACCAAGCCATGCAAATATCTATGACGCTTCATTCCGTGTCATGAATCATGATATAATATCCTCCATCGTAAAATCGATAAATCATGCATCGTCCCTACCAGGCCCATCTTTCCCAAAATTATTACCACATCTTTCTTCTCAATGAAGATCCTTCGTCCTCTCCTCCGCTTCACTCATCCACCTCTCCAACTTTCCTTGATCCCTAACCTTGAACCCCACCTTGAATGGATAAGGATCTGTTGTCAAACTAGTTTTGACCGCATTACATTCCAAAGCATCAAGGATCGGTCGATCCTTTGGATCTCTCGGAGCCACAATTTGAAAGGCTGTGAACAATCTAATAAAAGCAGTGAAGAGTTCTCGATTCGCAAGATGTGAACCTGCACACATGCGAGAGCCGGCACCATAAGCATAATGAGGTGTTCCACCTCCTTCAAGATTTTCAAGGTAACGTTCGACGGAGAAAGCATCGGGGGATTTGAAGTGCGTGGAATCGTAGTCAGCAGCCCATGCGTTCTAGAGAAGCATTAGTATGAGTCTGAAGCCTCTGAAGTTAAAAAGGAAGCTTACCATGTAGAAAGTAGTACCAGCTGGAACAGTAGCCCCGTTGTATTCAATATCCTTGATACTAGTTCTTGGAAGACAAATTGGAATAACAGTGAAGAATCGAAGAACTTCGCGGACGAAAGCAGTAACGTAAGGGACCTTTTCTTCAACAAGGCAACGTTCCCATGCATCTCCATCAGGGTAAACCTTCATGATTTCTTCATATGCTCTTTGTTGAATTTCTTGACCGTGTGCAGAGGAAAGATATGCAATACCCATGATCAAGTTACCAGGAACTGTATCGAGACCAGCAGAAACCATGGTTAGACAGATGGATTTGAGTTCATCTGAGGCGGGTTAGTATGTTACAAAATTGATAGATCTTGGTAAGCTTACTCTCATTCAACTTGGCATCAGGATCCTTGATAATGTTCCCGGTGATACAAGGATTATCTGTTCCTTCCTCGATTTGTTTCTTGAGTTTGTTCAATAAGAAATTCAAGTACTTGTCTCTTCTTTCTCTATATTCGATAGCTTCTGTGTTCGACTTTGGTAACAATCTCAGTAATGGAATATAATCCTGCCAGTTATTGCTCGTAGATCTGAAATTGCTAACGGCTCTTTCCACATCACAAATTTCCTGAAGCAAATTTTTGTCCTTGGCTTCGTCAAGTCTTGATCCATAGTTCAATGTCAAAGAGGTATTGAGAGCAAATCTTTGAAAGTAAGAGATAGGATCGATATCAACTTGACCATTCTTACTATCATTGAGTAACTCTCTAATGGAAACCTTAGACTCAAGATCGATGATAGGCATATAAGATTGAACCGCCGGACGATTCAAAGCAGTAGCTGCAGCCTTTCTTCGTTGTTTGCAAGACTCATCCCAAGGAGAAGTACCAATGGTGAAACCTTGAGAAGTAGATACGACACTGTGGAAAGTATGAAGAGTAGGACGAGAGATCAAGGCCGATTGATTGGTAACCCAGAAATGGCGGACGGCGTCGAAAGTGTTGACGAATACAATCCGCTATTTACGATTAGTGTGGTATTTCCGCAGAGATAGTGATGTGTCTTACCCTATTTCCTAATCTTACTTGGAAGACAGCACCATACTTTTCCGCCAACCTTTTGGCTACCAATGCATGAGAGACACCGAATTCTAGAAGACTTCCAAACAGAGGATATCCAGGAATTTCCGGCAGATTCTTAATCTTTGGAGTATCTGTACGATTGAGGTATCGAACGATGAAGAAAACCGTGGCGATAATCGCAATGCCTATGGTTTGAGGAGACATTGTGATGGTATAGATGATATTGACGAGGGAGAGGAGGAGGAG
Organism: Botrytis galanthina; assembly: GCA_004916875.1. Taxonomy (NCBI): domain Eukaryota; kingdom Fungi; phylum Ascomycota; class Leotiomycetes; order Helotiales; family Sclerotiniaceae; genus Botrytis; species Botrytis galanthina. The sequence goes on from PQXL01000076.1 coordinate 101,129, forward strand.
GCAGAGGCAGAGGAAGAGTGAAGTAAGAAAGTCAATGTGAATCGAGGTAAGATTGTAGAAGAAACGGTCGATATATAATGAAGTCCAAGCAATGGGATTCTATTCCATGTCTCATCTGTGAGTCCATTTTTTCAAACTTGTTCTTACGAGAGATGAGTTCCAGTTTCCAGGCTTGACCGTACCAGCTGTAAGATATTACCAAGTTCATCGGAAATCGTGAATGCATCTTCAAGTTTGCGAATCTTACGTTGTGATTGGTTCAGAGTGAGAATCTGTGGAGAACTGGGACCCGATCATACAGCCCCAGATGTTTATATTCCGCGCGGGTTCCCTTCCGTACCTGAAAATATGGGGGTGAAATCCAGAGTGAAGAAAGAATTGAAAGCATAATGATCAATCACGAAGTTTGTATGGAGTGAAGATTGAATTAGTCTAGAATTATCTGAATTGGCTTTGTTCTGCAACTCTCGTGTAGAGGGTTGTGACGGAATGAATTCCGCTTGAAGAAAAATGATGAAATGTGATGACTAATCTTGGCTGCTCACATTCACCCCGCATGCGGAATGGAATGATTTGGTGACCCCGATGTTTTGGAATCCTATCGGCTGTACGCGGGGAAAACAACCTCGTCATGAGCGGTATAACAATTCATGAGTTGCTTGATTGATAAATATTTTAAAAAGGATTTCGCAAACTTAATTTCAAATTTGATATCTTTCATGCCTTCTCAATCATCCCAAGCCATTTCGAACATTAAATTAATTCCATAAATACCATCATAGGCAATTCAAAATGCCTGTTACAAAGTTTAATACACCGGAGAAGTATAGATATCAAAATGGTTTCGGCTCATATCATGAGTAAGCTTATATTCATAACCCGTTCATCACTTTTTCTAATGCCTTCGCAGATCCGAAGCTGTCGCAGGTGCTCTCCCTATAGGAGCCAACTCTCCTCAAAAGCCTCCTTATGGGCTGTACGCCGAAAAGCTGTCCGGTACAGCATTTACCGCACCCCGACATGAAAATCAACAATCATGGCTCTACCGAATTCTACCAGCAGCGTCGCATCAACCTTTCACTCCTCGCGAGACCTCTTCCTACAACACAAATCCAGAAGGAAACAAGTTACATCAAATACCAAATCAATTGAGATGGGATCCATTCGATCTAGATGAGACAGTGGATTGGGTACACAGTCTGAAGCTGGTAGCTGGAGCTGGTGATCCAACATTGAAACATGGAATTGGAATCTTTATCTTCGCTGCCGGGAAGAGTATGGACAAGAACCAAGCATTTTATAGTGCCGACGGAGACTTCTTGATCGTAGCGCAACATGGAGTTCTGGACATTCAGACCGAGCTCGGAAGCCTACTCGTTCGACCAAATGAAATTTGTGTTATTCCTCGAGGAATCAGATATCGAGTTGAACTTCCAGAAGGACCTGTACGAGGATATATATTGGAATTGTATTCAGGACATTTCCAACTTCCAGAATTGGGACCAATTGGTTCGAATTGTCTAGCCAACGCGAGGGACTTCCAAGCACCAGTAGCTAATTTTGAACAAAACACCAATGGTGAATTTAAGATCTTGTCAAAGTTCAATGGACACCTCTTTGAAGCTACTCAAACACACACGCCATTCGATGTTGTGGCGTGGCATGGACTCTACTACCCATACAAATACGATCTCGGTCGTTTCAACACCATCGGCAGTATATCATTTGATCATCCCGATCCCAGTATCTTTACTGTGCTCACTGCTCCTTCCGATCATGTCGGTACCGCCATTGCGGATTTCGTCATCTTTCCGCCACGCTGGCTCGTAGGCGAAGACACATTCCGACCCCCTTGGTATCATCGCAACACCATGTCTGAATTCATGGGTCTCATTGGTGGCGAATATGATGCAAAGACAGGAGGAGGTTTCCAGCCCGCAGGCGCTTCTCTACATAATATCATGTCAGCTCATGGTCATGATGCCGGTACTCACGATAAAGCGTCAAATGCCCCGCTCAAACCGGCAAAAGTCGGAGAGGGAAGTATGGCATTTATGTTTGAGAGTTGTTTGATGGTGGGCGTTACGGAGTGGGGGTTAAAGCAATGTAGAAAGGTACAAGAAAATTACAATGAAGAAAGTTGGACTCCACTGCCGGCTCATTTTAAGATTCCAGAAGGAGTCAAGAGAATTAGTCATCTAGTTTCGGGGGAGATTGAGGGCGTTCTTGATATCGGAAAGAGTATTGGTGGTGAGGGAGCAAAGAAGGAAATTAATGAAGGGGCATTGCCGCATTATACTTAAGTGTGAGGGGGAGGTAGTTTCGAAACGGCATTCTTATATACACTTTATTATGAGTTTACGAATATACCAATATCATGTTATTACTTATCGTTATATTATCATATCATCATATCATGCCATTCGAAATCATACCATACCATACATACACATCATGCAACCGATCAGCCAATCAATACACCCATCATCAAAATGATCTGATCTGATCCCATACGATTCCGTTTAAATAATCACCTCAGCTCAGTTCCAAAAATGCGACCTAGAATCTGGATATCGTATCGTATCGTATCGTCTCGTATTTTAATATTGAACATGCACCGAATATCTCATCCTCGAGATATCGTATCTTATGTATCTAGGTAGGTAGATAGGTAGGTAGGTAGGTATCTAGTATTTTAGTTCATTTCATTTTAATTCAGAACAGACTGGTGGATGGATGGCATGCAGATAGATGGATGGATGGATAGACAGACAGACAGACAGAACCCGTGAAGTGGTATTTTACTTCCGATGTTTCTGGGGTGGGTGGTGCTTTGGATAGAGAGGTGGATAGAGAGGTGGATAGAGAGGGGTACCGTAGGTGGATAATGGGAAGTGTTTGGAATCACACTATCTATAATTGCGAATGTATAAATAGAAAATCAAATAGATATGGGATTGGGATTGGGATTGAGGAGAGAGGTATGGAGAGAGGGATGAGGAAGGGGAGGGGGAATAAATGAATGAATGGATACCTATCGAGGTCGAGATAGATGGAGAGAGAGTTGAATAGTGCACCAGTGTAAAGGTTTTAGCACTAAGATTAAAGAGTAGAGGGAGGGGTTTGGATATTATGATGTTATGATGTTGTATTATGATGTTATATTATGATGTTATATTATGATGTTATATTATGATGTTATATTATGATGTTATATTATGATGTTATATTATGATGTTATGTTGTGTATCTTCTTTTTGCTTGCTATTAGGTATTGAAGAGGAGATGGAATAGAATTGGGAGTGGACATTATTGATATGTTGTGGTGTGTTGCATTGTATTCCTTGATGTTTTGATGTGGTGTGATACCTATACATAAGTACCGGTACATACATATATACATACACACATATCGTAAAATATATCTACCCATGCCATCTACCTACACAGGTATCTATCTACCATAGCTTTCCCATTGGCATGATATAATTAGCAAATCGAAAGAAGCGTAGCTATCTATCTATCTATCTATCTAGCAAATCCTACCTACAATCCTCATACCCAAGACCAAGCCAACCATTAAACTTTCCTCATTACCGTACCCCATAGCCAACAAAACAACCCAAGTGAAGAAAATGCCTCAATCAGCATTCCAGAGCGCATTGCGTTGCTCCCTAACGCCATTGAGCATGATCATTTTCTTATTTTCAATCGTGTACTCGCGGACGTGCATGTTATTTGTTGGTGCTGGGATGGAGGGAAAGTATAAATACGAAGGACGAGTGAGGAGAGGGAAGGGATGCGATGTCCTGAGGTTGAATATCTCTCATTCCGAATTAGCATTTGTGAATGGTGGTCGGGGATTTGCTGCGGTGGGATGATTCGATGGTGTGGGTGGTGGTGAGATGGTGGGATGGTGAGATGGTGATGGATGATACGTAGGTACGTAGGTAGGTACGTTATTAGTGTTGTTTTACCCCTCACGGAAGAAACCAATCGAATGATGGTACAACCCCTCTTGTGATTGAAGGAATGCAGTGATTGATTGGGTGAGATTTGGTTTGGTTTGATTTGGGTCTCAGTCAAGTGATTTCTTGTTCTGTTTTTGATTTTGGTGTCGATGCAGTGCAGGTGTATTATCATCAATTACAATACCTGAGTACATCTATATTCAATTCACATTTATCATCTCCATTTCCATTTCAATTGCAATACAATACATCAATTAATTGTCTCCATATCTTCCATGAGGAGGTATGACGACGCAACAAAGGAATGAACTGATACTCCCAAACACACATGACGTGATAAGAGTCAGCAGATACCATGGGCGAAACCTGGGGTATGACCCACTTCCCCAGTTTTGAGGGTAGAGGGTCGGAACTTCGCTTTGCCGCTTTACCGGACCAGGGAGTGGTTGGGGAGACTAGGCTTCTTTGGGTGTGAGATTTCAGGGGAAGATACTACATGGGGAATGGTTTGGTATGAGGGAAGTTGATATTTTGATATGGAATGGAGAATGATGTGAAATGGAAGGGAGAGGATGTGAAATGAAAGGGATAGGATGTAGGATGGTTGAGGATTGAGGTTGTATCTATTTCTTTGATTGATTGATTTTGAAGTGTGGTGGTATGATGTGAGGTATGATGTGAGGTATGATTTGAGGTGTGATTTCAGGTACGACATAGGTATGGTTCGAGGTGTGAAGTGAAGTGAAGTGTGATTTGAAGAACAATTAAAGTATGATTGGAGTGATAGAATGAATCTTGACAAATGGAAATTAATCATGTCCGAGGTACAAGGTTTCCTATTCGAATTAATACCTGATGGTTGTAAATATAATTATTACCTCTTTTTGATTCGGATAACCTCAACCAATCACCTGTCTGTTGTGTGACTTCTTGTCTATTTCCCCTCATTTGGAAAATCTAATGACCTCCTCCTTCCTCCCTCCTTTGTTATTCACTCACCATCAAAACTCCCTCACACTTTCAAATCTTTCCAATATCTATACATTAACTTGTTCGTACCTGAATCCATCACATCAATCAATTTACAATTTACACTCTACATCACTTCATCACTTCATCTTTCTTGATCTTCAATTCATCAAAGAAAGTCTCTCTTCCAAGTATCTATCTTAGTTATTTGATCCCAAGCATCCCAACATTGTCTTTGTCTCTCGATCTATATCGTGAGATATCGTATCAACTACACTTTTACTACATCAAGTAAAACAAACAAACCTACCTTCCAATCATGTCTGCCGATACAGCAACTCAACCCATCAATACAGCAAACGCTGGTAAAGATGCTGATCCAATACCTTTAACCAAGGTTGATTCTGCAGTTCAAGGATTATCGAGTAGTCCTACTGATGAGAAGAAATCCATGGGTCATCGGAGAACAAGTTCGAGTGCTCCTGGTGTATGGAACATTAATGACTTGGGTATGTGATGTTTTCTATTGGATCCCTTTCTTCTGATTGTCAAATACATTCTGTCCTGCTTGACATGCAGTTTCCTTGATAATGAAGAGATACTAACAATATATACAGAGAAAGAGGGAAAGGAACTAGAGATTGCGAAAGAAACTCAAAAGCTGAACTGGTATGTACTCTTACCCCACTTCACACATAACTTCATATCTATATGATCCCTCATGAATGATAGCTGATGATATTGTACTCTCTAGGCGTATAAATAAATCACCAATGACTCTTGATGATCCGGAAAAGGGTTACCTTAAGAAATCTCTTACTACACCTCCAGTCAAGAAGATTGATTTACATTTCCCACTGGGGTTGGAAGTCACTGCGAGGAATATGAAGGGTGTTACAATTAAGGATGCAGTAGATGCTATTTACAAACAATTCCGTAAGAAGGTATGTTATCCTTTTGCTTCTTTCTCATCTTCCCATTTCATAATCAATGTCATGTTCACCTGTCATCTTCTCCAAACCAATACACTAACACATCTTCACCACAGGCCGATGATGAACTAGAAACTCCAGTCCTCGCAGGATTTGAATGGGATAAAGATGAATCATGGACTCGTCTTGTCGTTCACTGCAAGAAGGAAGGTGCACCACAACCCAAGAAGAAGAGTAAGAAAGCCGGTAAAGAAGGAGAAGAATTGTAGTTTCCTCACACTACAATTCCCTCTAACTACACCTCCCTTTCTGCACTACTCGTAGACTACACTTGTTGTTCGAATAGAGCATTGATGGCGTGCGTGATTATGGATGGATTTTGCTTTGCTTTCTTGCTATTTAGGGAATTGATGAATTTTTGCTTGGGATATGGATGGTAGGATGGATGGATGGATGGCTTCGGATATGGTATTAGGTGGTTACCATGATATTCTTCTCTCTCTCGCCAATCATGGCTTTACAACACATGACGTGATATTTATTGAGCTAGCTGGCATGCTATGCTATTATGAGATTTTTTACAGAAGATCCATGATTAGAGTCTGGGAGTTGCTAGTGACTGGCTGGTAGATTTGTAATACTAGTTAGGAATTCAATACTTCGACTCATTCTTGTTTTGTTTTTTTGTATGTGTTCTTTGGTATATGTAGGTATGAAATTTGATATCCAAATGGAGGTGTATTGATGTGTAGTGTGTATTGCTGTGTGTGTAAGCTTATCTAGGTACTTTTCTTTAGTTCCTGAAATTGAGGTCGAGGTCGAGGTCGTTGGAGGGAAATTTTGCTTGGTGGGGTAGGGGTAGGGGTAGGGGTAGGTAAATAATGAGTATGAGTAAGCAGTAAGTATGTAAGTACTAGGTACATTCCTAGTGAGTGATTGAGTGAGTGAATGGATGGGATATATGGAAATACTAGATAGGTAGGTAGGTAGATATGTAGGTAGATAGATAGATAAATAAATAAACAAAAAGTTCTTAGAGTTTGAATGGTATGGAGAAGAATAATGGATGGTTTGATTTGGTTTTGGGGGTGGGAAGGGGAGGAGGGGG
>PQXL01000077.1:0-108104 GCA_004916875.1 Botrytis galanthina
TTATAAAAAATTCAAATATTAAAATTCAATATAAATATTAATTTAATTGAAAACTTTTACAAAAAAACTAAAATTTATTATTTTATAGAATTTCAAGTATATAATAATATTGATTGATTTAATATTGAATTCTAAAATGGATAAGTTTTGATATGAAAAAGTGCTTTGTGTACGGACCCGGCATTCAATAAAAACATGACCTCGTAGATTAACATTTAGATGCTGTATTGCAATCACAACAGGAACATATATCTATATCATTATGCCATGTGAGGTGTAACCCTGAATAGCTCGTTTCTTCTTGGCCGTGAAGACTCTGTACTAGACTATACATGGCCAAGAAGTCTGTGTAGACATAAGTAATGAACCAATCAATCAACCCCAACAACCCTCTAACGACCCTCCACCAAACCGTAAAGCATGTTTAGAGAGAATTCAAACAATCGCCAACATCTAGAAAGCGATTCCGATCTTCAAATCCCCTTCACCAAGAGACAAGTGATTGTGAATCTAATAAATCTATGCATTTCAATCCTCTAAGCGAGCCCCCCAATGCAGTGAACCATGTTCCACCTCCAATCATCAGACTCTCCTCGAAGTATTACTACGCCATCATATACCCTCCTTCCCACTCCACTGACTCTCATCATCCCACACTCCCCAAGAAATTTCGTACAGGATCCATGCACCAAGCCAACCGGAAGAGGTTCTCTGTACCACGGACATCCAAGGTATTGATGCATGCAAGTAAGATTCCACCCGTGCTTCAGGGTCTTGGAAAGGGTTCAAGAGTCGGATTGGCTGTACAGGGCAGGATGGCCGAATAAACTTCTTAGAGGTGGTTACAAGCAGCCAACGAGATATCAAGTATTATATTCATCCGGCAACTGTCTGTTTGTTTTATTTCGGCTACGAGGAAACACATCTAGGATGTCTATCAGATTCCTGATCCGTGTGTAAGATCCCCGACTACAGCTTAGGACATCGTTCATTTGGCCAACCAGACGCCCTTCAACGCACTCTAGGTCCATGAAATCGAAGCTCCCATGATCAAGATCAGCCCTACCCTGATCTCACAATAAACCCAATAGAAACCTCTAACGGCATGTGAATCTTCCATAATAGCCATCGACGACTGGCGTTAGATGGAACATCATCTCAATATCTTACTTTCTCTCAAACCACTCTTCGTATGTTTTCATCTCGTCATATACATTGACATTCACATCGCATCCACATCTATTCTAGAGCTCAACAGCGGATGAAGCTACATCAATGATCGTACAATGTTCAGCTATTTCCCTCCAAACACTCAAACTTCGCCAGCAGGCTATCCTCCATTTACCCACTTACATTCCTTCTCTTCAGCTTCCCCCCAAAGAGATTTCCTCTCCACCCTACCCGGAAACCCTGTTTCCTCCTCCTCCCCATTTCACTTCCAAACCACGCACCATCCTCCCATTCCAAGTATTACTGAATCATCCACCCTCATCCCATCTTCCCATCCTTCCATCCTCCCACCATACAGACTCCCAAGTACCTACCCAGTAACCAGCACTAACCTCCCGCTCAAGCTTCCACTCTACCCACCAATCCTCCCTCTTCCCTCTTCCCCTTCCCTCTTCCCCTCCCCTCTCCCCTTCACTCTCCCCCTTCACTCTCCCCCTTATTCCTACAACCATAAACCAAGTATTCCCCCCCTCCCTCCGAAAAAAAATCAACTATACAATCCTCCATTACAACATACTACCAAGCCAACAAACAACGAATATATCTTTCCCTCTCCCGAATCCCACGCACTGCCCATCCATCTACACCCATCCATTCGATTCCGACTTCAACTCCGATTCCAACATCGTTCTACCATTACATGCCACCAGCCCATCAGTCAAGCAAGCTCAAAATTTATCACTCGCCTCCAGAAATACATGCGAACCACATACTTACTTCCAAGCCATATATAAATCTCCAGCCCTTTCACTAGTAAATGAGAACTTCCGAACGTGGCCGCCAACTCACTGTCGATGGTAGATCTTCTGAAATTTGGTTTGTCATGCATGCAAACTCACATGCAATTTTTCTCACATTGCTTTATCATATCGACTTTTTGTACTGGTTTTATGGATTTGCTACTTTTTTTTAGTCTAATCGGTTTGATAAAAAAGTGCCAGGCCGTAACCTATCAACAACCGGGAAATGACATGTGGAAGTGGTCTTTAACAAAAAAATGGAAAAAGGAAAAGAGATATTGGGCGATCGAGACATTCGCAGAGTAGCGAAAGGATGTGTGGAAGGGAAAGTACAGTATGGTTTGATGCATTAAAGAGTCTAAAGGCAAGCAAGTTGCGAGTGAGACCCCCCAAAAGCTCTTTATGAAGCTCGCCCTCTGCTCATCTCGTCTGCCGAAACATGCAAAACCCAATCGTAACCTCCATCGCTCGTACGCCCATTCGACCAAACATCAACGCCATATCCGATGATTCTCTATTCAGCAGCTGGCTTCTCCTCAGCTGGTGCAGCGGCCTCGGCTTCCTTGGCCTCAGCAGGTGCAGCAGCGGACTCTTGTGTAGCTGGCTCGGCCTCTGATGAAGTCCAGAGGGTCTAAATGGGTTCATACTGTTAGCAATAGAACTCGAAATCACGATGCGCTGTGAGAAAAGTTTTACGTACCAAGTTATCTCTCAAGAGTTGCATGATCAATGTGGAGTCCTTGTAGCTCTCCTCACTAAGGGTATCGAGTTCTAAATAACAATTAGATCACTTGTACATGCTTTTGATTCAATTAGACTTACCAGCAATGGCATCATCGAAGGCTTGCTTGGCAAGATGGCAAGCTTGATCTGGGGAGTTCAAGATCTCGTAGTAGAAAACGGAGAAGTTGAGGGCAAGACCAAGACGGATTGGGTGAGTTGGTGCAAGGTCAGTTTGAGCGACTTCGGTTGCATTCTTGTAAGCCTCAAGAGACTTGTCGGCAGACTCCTTTCGCTTGTCACCAATGGCGAACTCAGCGAGATAACGGTGGTAATCACCCTTCCTGTAGTATCATTAGTAAGAGATTTTAAATGAAATTTGTTCCTCAAAAGACAAGTGACCTACATCTTGTGGTAGAAGACCTTGGATTCACCGCTCTTGGCAGAAGGAATCAAGTGTTTGTCCAAAACCTCGAGGATATCTTCGCAGATCTTGGCAAGTTCTGCTTCAATCTTTTGACGGTACTCCTTGATGAGAGTGACCTGGGATGAGTTGCCTTTTGACTCCTCCTTTTGCTCAATGGAAGTGACGATTCTCCATGATGCACGGCGAGCACCAATGACGTTTTTGTATGCAACAGACAAAAGATTACGCTCCTCGACGGAGAGTTCTTGGTCTTCAGAAGCGACGGACTTCATGTTCTCGACCATCTCTGTTCCTACCGTTAGTATTCATACGCTCCGATCAAAGACTGTAAATCTGCATACCTTCATATCGCTCAGCCTGCTCGGCGAGCTTGGCGAGATAGACGGAATCTTCGTAACCCATGACTGCGATTTGTAGATCTGTTGAAATAGATTTGTTAGTTATCGTTTGCTCAAAACTAAAGGTTGTGTTTTGTGTTGTTAAAATGGCCGAAATCCAATAGACAATTGCGACTGTGCTAGTGTTTGATGTGACTGGACTGTCACCGATATTTGGCCCGACCACTTCTGCATGCGCCAAATCTCCATCTGCGAGGGAGGACACGCCAATCGATGCAGTTTTGCTACGTATGATAAACTCAGGAGTTGATTTGCTGAAGGCAAAAACAACAAGTACCCCTCAGTCTTCCGGAGGGGCAATGGTGAAAGGCGAAGAGTCGTTGAATGAATGGTGATTTGCATAAGAATGGAAAAGTCTATCCTTCGAGTCGAGTAAACAAGGACAGTATGATGTAACGCATACTGATTGTTTGTTGATGGCGTTGGAAGATGGAGATATTGGGCAGGGCGGAGGGAGAAAACAGATGACGGGATCCAAAGGCTTTGAGGGGAAATGAAGATCTTACCTGAGTATCTTTTTATGATATTATTTCAAGTCTTTAGGAAAGAGATCTCACAAACTGAAATAGGAAGAAAAGCGTAGGATGTTATGCGACGTGGGAAATGTGTTTGTGTGTTGGTTTTGATTCTTGGGATGGTTTTCTCGATTGGAGAAAGTGGTAGGTACCGTAGGCCGTGAGGAAGTTGCTGGAAGGACGCACTAGTGCCACTTTTAGAAGATGGGAAGCGATCTGCGAGGGAAAGGGAATGAATGAACGAATGTGAACGGATAACCTCGAGATCGTAAAAGGGGCTCAGTGTTTTATGTATTATTCTGTAAAATTACTCAAATGATATAAATTCAATTGATTATTTATTAATTCCTTTTTTTGAGGGGATGAGGGGAAGGAGCTAATTGGGACAGATTATATCAGAAATCAACTTCTTAAGTGAATTCATCTATTGTATGTCGGGTATGGGCAAAATGGTTGAGATTCTTTTCTTTTGACTGTTGTTCATGCGTTATATTATGTGGGTTTCGGGGTATCTAGACACTTGAGTTGAATCGAATTAGACAACTCTTTTTCCAGTATAGGAACACTGAGCGTTGAACGATCTTCATATATATGGCATCTCCAGATCCCCCTTTTTATTGTCTTTACAATCGTCTTGTATAAGCAAGACCTAAGAGGCAGAGAGAGGGGGGGAGAGAGAGAGGGAGAGAGAGAGGGAGAGAGAGAGAGAGAGAGAGACATGAGACACGGATGCCAATACTACCATATGTGTGAGAAGTCTTGATATGTATATACTTTCACATCTCCACTGTTAGTTAGCCAACGAGGCAACCCAACCCAGCCCAAGGATAAGAGTCAGAGACTCAGAGATGTTCGGCTCGAGATGATTTCCATGCAGTTCAACAGGGCTGATGAATACCCGTGGACTCTGTAAATGTCTAGTTCATGTGGCTGGATTGGACCAATCTTGGTTAATGGTAAATTCAGTTCGTTAAAAGTGGTTATCCGTTGCATGAATGTAACATGATTTGACCTTGACCCAGATTTGCATTGTCACGAATTTTAAATTGGTCCGAAGATGGAAGGCTTTTTGGTCATTTTCTTGAGGTGTTGGGCGTTTCTGTATGTGTTTCTGTTTCTGTTTCCATCCCTTAACCCTTTCCTTTCTCTTTCCTTCCTTTCCTTCCTTTCCTTCCTTTCCAAGTACTGTAATGCCCAGTAAGGTGTGAACTGACTTTCTGTGATTGTGGCAGTGCTGATAAATGAAGTCTAAAAGCATAGACATTCTGTTCTGCCTTGGTTTCTGGAATCTGGAATGGCATTTATTATTAGTACTGTATTACCGCTGCGTTGTGTTTGGTGTTAGGCCGTTCACAAGCACAAGCACAAGAGCACAACCTGATAGCTGTTTCAATACCGGTACATCATCAATCGAGCACTACATCGTCAAGTAGGCTTGAGGAGATGTTGTCTGCGACACCGAGTATGTTCTGTTTTTTCAATCGATGCCCACAACCCGGTTGATTTCTGTCAGAGTCAGAGTCAGATATACCTCAATCCGACTTCCAGATAGGTATGAGAGTTATGAATATGAACTTCTAGGAATGCTACCTAGGTCGGCAGTGGGGCAGAGTAGTATTATTTACAGAGTACGGAGTGGTTCATAACACAAGTCCACTGTAGTCGGGTAGGTAGGTAATCATCACAGTAGTAATCAACAATCGAGCAAAGCAGTTTCCGAGTCCTTCAAGCTTAACAATAAACTTTGCCGTCTCCAACAAGAGTACCATGTAGGTAGTCCGTCATATGAAATTGATATACAACGTAGCTGGACATTTTTGATTACCTAGCAACAAGCAGACACGTTCATGCCACTTTAGTTTTGCTCTGTTTATTTTTGGGTGACTGAGCACTCGTTCTGCGCACATCCATCCCCACACACCTTTAAAGCAGCCATGGTTCCCCATTCAAAACAGCTGATCATGACGATGAACTGATCTTTCCCCTCACAACCTCGATTTCAAGGCACAATTACGTCTTTCACATCCAAGAGTTTCTATCCAAGCTTCCAGCCCGCAAGCTACTTCGGTATCATCCAGCAAATCATTTCATAAACAATCATACCACCAATTGAACAACCCCTCAAATACATCCGTCATCCTTCTACCTTCGAAATACCACCCACGAGAAAAAAAGATACTCAAATATAACCATCATCATGTATCGTCTTGCAATCAACTCTGCCATGCGACCAGCAGTCCGCACATCCATCCCCGCTGCTAGAGCATTCACTGTATCAACACGCACTATGGGCGAGGGAGACACCGGCGCTGCCAGATTTGGCGGCCAACAGTAAGTTTTCCATCCCTTCCAATGCTACTACTTTACTATCCTCGCGATATTGAGTTCCGCAAAGGAAAGGGTAAGCTCCCATCCGCATCTGCAGCTACAGAACTAACAACCTTTTCCCCAGAGATGCCTTTACCAAACGCGAAAAGGCCAATGAGGATTACACCATCCGTCAACGTGAGAATGAGAAACTCTTGGAGTTGAGGAAGAAAATTACCGAACAACGTGATCACTTGAAGAAACTCGAGGACCACATGTAAGAATGCCCTTTCCACCTAATACCATCCTCTACTCCCTCTCTGTCCCCATACTCAATCCGCTCAAGCTAACCTTCCCTCTCTAGTTCCGAGATCGAGAAGCAATCTGGTGGCGAGCAGAAGTAAGTACACACATACTTTTACAAAAAAACTTCGAGCTTTCGTCCATATATCCATATATCCATAGTCAGAATTTGAGAAGTACTGTTTTCCATCGATGGACTCCTCTTTTCTCTAAATGCAATCAAGTCTTTTAATTCTCATCCCCCTGTTTCTCTTATCTTTTTCTCGCTCAGCAGAATTTAAGAAAGAAGAAAATACTAAATGCTTTGGTTCGTTACCAGCTAAATCAACCTGAAAATTTGCAAAAATAAAAAATAAACTTCATATGTGGACGAGCGTGGGGGAAGGTGGAAAGGGGGTCGTTTAAGTCGAGCAAGACTGAACCAAATGGGATATGATATCAGGATTGTAATGAAATTATGGTTGTTTATAGTCGGTGAAATTATTGATTGTATGATACGATCATTACCTATCCACGTGGTTGCAGAATTCCCATGTGTGTCCAGCCAAGTTAATCCCATTTCAATGGAACAAAAAATTTCATGAGCTTGATCAGTCTCTATTCGTTCTTGCTTCATGCTATCTATTATACACAAAAATGCTCGTTAGAACACTTCTGCCCCGTTTCGCACATCCACATATTCCTCTACTTTGGATATATGAATCCTTTTGTATCTCTCTTCTCTCCTCAATCATTTATTGAAGGCTTGCGGTATTCAGTCTTCCATGTTCATTATCCACATATGCTCCCCTCAAAATAGACCATCCATGCATGAATTTGCAAATGTATTTCCTGCCAAATCAAAACGCCCAAACATCCATTCAGCACGCCAATACAAACTTGTCGGCCTCCATTTTACCCGCTTTATCAAGCTCTACTCTTCGTTCTCGACCCTTCATCTTCTGCCCATAAAAGATCTATAGAAGTGATCTGCGGCGTCACCTTCCGCTCCACCAAGACCATTTGCACTCATACTTTGTCCCAGTTTGTGCGCCGCCTCAACTTTCTCTTGTAGTGTTTTGGCATTCTGATCAATCCATTGTAATTGCATAAGATGTGAATTAAGGACTCGGACGATATGGGAAAGCTGTAGGCACATTTAATTAGTGGAATTCTTCATAAATCTGATATATAGATTGGAGAAACTTACTGGATCATCAGACTTGGTGCTCTTGTTCAAAGTAGCAGATGCCTCATTCATAGCCTCGATCATAGTAGAAAGATCTTTGCCCATTTCATCAAGTTTGTCCGCCAATTTCTCCGCCATCTTATAGGTTCTCTCACGCTCCTGATCTGGTCCTTGTAGTGTTTCGACAGCTGTATTTTTGAACATGTCATCAACTTCTTGTTCGTAACGATCGAGCCACTGTTCGAGTTCGGCTTGCTGGCCCTCCACCGTTGCTAGTTGTCGTTCGACTTCTGCGCTTGATCGTTCAGCCTCAAAGGTAGTATTGTATAATTTTTGGATCTTGTCTCCATTCTCGACCAAAAGACGATCCCACTGAGCTACCTTGGTTGCTTGATCTTGGAATTCCTTCTGGTATTTCGCTAAATCAGATGCCCATCGAGTGATGATTTCATCCATAGTTTTGTTCTTGAGACGAGATAATTCTGGTCTTGGGCCAGCCGTAGAAGCTCCTAGAGATGCTGCATTTCCTGCTGCTCCGGCGCCAGCAGTTGCTCCGGCTCGTTGATCTAGATTTGCAGAGCCAGCATTTGCGGTCGATGAAGCAGGGGCAGGAGTGCTGCTGTTAGTTGGGCCAGAAGTACCGGGAGTTGATGATTTAGCTGCGCCAAACAAACTTGATGTTGTAGCAGCTGGTGCAGGAGTGGAAGTGGTTGCGGCACTAGTCGAAGCAGCGTTTCCAAAAAGCGATGGTGTTTGCGCTGGCGCGGATGCAGATGGTGCGGGTGTAGATGTAGCTGGATTTGGTTTTCCAAACAGACTGCTGGTAGCAGGAGCTGCGGGAGCAGGAGTAGTAGAAGCCTGTATTCCAGGGGTGCTAGCTGCTGGAGTAGCAGAAGGGAAGCTGAAAGATGGGGCTGGCTTAGCAGCTTCTGTAGTCGCCGCAGGTGTCGAGCTGGCCGGGGGAGCTGCCGAAGCAGCAGGCTTGTTTCCACCAAACATGTTGCCGCTAGGCGCAGAAGGTTTTGTAGCACCACCACCACCGAACAAGTTGCTAGTAGGAGCTGCAGCTGCAGGAGTGCCGCTGGAAAAAAGGCTACCAGTAGGGGCTGGTGCAGCGGGTGTCTGTGTAGGTTGTGATGCGGCTGCTGGTTTTGGTGTTCCGAACAAACTTCCAGCTGACTGCGATTGAGCACCTCCGCCAAACAAGTTACCTGTACTCGCAGCTGGTGCATTATTTGTAGGTGGTGGTCCCGCAGGGGTTGTAGATGCAAAACTGAAAGGCTTGCTTGGTGCTGGTGTTGTTGATCCTAAACTTGGGGTACTCGAAGTCGCTCCTCCAAACATACCACCTCCTGCTGCTGGCTTGTTCATTCCTGAGAACATACCCCCCGTTGGAGTTGCCGGTTTATTCTCCGTTGTTGGCGTTGCAGCACCATCTGGCTTGGGCCCTCCGAAACTAAAGCCTCCACTTCCACCTGCAGTTGCGCCTCCTCCACCAAAAAGTCCACCTCCTGTTGAAGTTGTAGGTGTGGTGCTAGCAGCAGGCTTTCCAAAACTGAAAGCAGACGTGGCATTGGGGGCATTTCCTGTGCTTTGGCCAAAGATACCTCCAGCGGCTGGCTTTGCAGCTCCTGTGTTTGATGCTCCTGCTCCTCCAAAGACCGGCGCTTGTGCTCCAGCTGGTTTTGGTGCGCCGAATAGAGATGATGGTGCGGCCCCAGATGTAGCTGGCGCACCTCCAAATAGTCCAGCTCCAGAGCTATTAGGAGGGTTGCTAGAACTTCCCCCACCAAACAATCCCCCGCCGGTACTTCCAGTGTTGCCGAATGTAAATCCAGACATCTTGTAGATATTATTGTTGAGCTTTGAAAATAGGGATGCGAATCGAAACCGAGGAAGGAAGATTTTCCAATGTTGCTGATTGTTTACACCAGATCAGAAGCTGATTATTGGTAAAGAAATCGAGATGATCAGCAATACAATATTCTTCAATGTTAAATTGAATTGAGGTACAGCTTCTGCAATAACCGAATTGATTTAATCAGCCTTGCGCATTTCAAAGCGCGTGAAATTGAAGTCTTTTATCTTTCTTAGCCTTTCCCAGCGCGACTTTTTGGTACTGTATCGCGCCTCAATCAAAAATTAAGCGAGTGAACAACAGAATGATCGGAGCTCTTGCTATCATTGACCGAGAAGGGAGCAGTTGTCATTGTTCCCCCTTTGGATTAGACTTTCTCTTGTTCACTACTCGGTTTACATTGCCAACACGTTAATCGTACCTCCAGTCCATTTTGTCTATTGATTTAGATTTTCTATCGAGGTTATCGCTGGTATCTCGCTGGTATCATCAATCATGGCTGAGGAAGACCACGGAAGTCTAGAACCTCCTACAAGGACTAGCATTGAGGACCCAGGCGCACACGAACTTGCAGGTAAGGCCGACGAAACTAAGTTTCAACACTCTCTGTTGTTTTTGCGATGACGAGGATAGAATGGTCTTAATGCAGAACATATCCTCGGAAGTTTACATAAATTGATTTGTCCTAACATTCTTGTTACTTAGAAACTGTTGAATCTTCGGATTCAGAAGACCATTTTTCAGATGCACACTCTGGTCTAGAACCATCCACCGCAGCCTCACCCACTGTCCCCACTACTCGAATTGAGAAAGTCGACGATGAACCAAGCTATGGAGAAGTTCCAGGCACACAAGCATATAATATGAGAGCAGAGGATGCTGAGCCTGATCAAGTTGCAATGGCTCCAGAATTTGATGATATCGCACGAGCTCGACGACCTTCAACTCCGGGTGACTTACCCATTCCCATCACTGTCGTTGAGAAGATAGACCCCGATACTCCTAGCCATGGAGAAGTCCCGGGTACACCAGCGTATGAGAAGCGTAAAGCTGACGCAGTCCCGGACTTGGTCTTGGACTCAACTCCTGGTCGCAGTCGCTCCAATACTCTTAATACGACTGGTATAACGAGATCAAGAGCTGGTAGTACACCAGGGGACTTACCAATTCCCAAGACTGTAGTTGAGAGGATTGACTCTGAACCAAGTCATGGCGAAGTTCCCGGTACCGCCGCATATGAATTGCGAAAGGAAGACGCTCAACCGGACGACATAGTTGAGGTCGCTGATATACCTGGTATGTATTAACAATGGTTTCCAAACACCTTCAGAGTTATTGACTGAGTTAGAATCTAGCTCCCCGTCCATAAGTCTACGACGTCAAAGCTCTTCGGCGGCAGAGAACAAAGCCGTAGAAGAAGAATATAATGAAGAAGAAGACGGAGATGATGGTCATGGTGGAGATGGTGGAGACGATGCAGACGATGGCGGTTTTGGGGATGATTTCGATGATTTTGAGGAAGGAGAGGAAGATGCAGAGTTTGGTGATTTTGATGATGGATTTCAAGAGCCTGAAGTAACTCAATCTTCTCTACCAATTCCTGTAGTTCCTTCCTTTGTAAGTAGTCGTCTACTTTCCGTATGCAACAATAGTACACTCAGTCCTAACACAAGTATTTTGTTCAGCCCACCTTTGACCTGACAGATCTCAATGCCCCCGAGGATATTCGCTCTGCAACAGAACCCTACCTCGACCATATATTTCCCTCCGACACAATTGATATATCAGTCCTCCCCCCTCTTGAAAACCCGAATCCCATATTCCTCACACCACGATCCGCATCACTCTGGTCACAACTCGTAGCTCCACCGCCCCTTCAGCCACCAAATTGGATTCGATCCCGTATTCGTCGTCTCTTCCTCGTCAGTCTCGGTATTCCCGTATCTCTGGATGAAATCCTCCCAGCTTCCACGCAAAAGAAACTCATCCTCCCCTCTTTATCTTTACATCCATCATCCTCTGGCTCTCTCGACAGTTCCATAGATCGTATCAAGTCCTCCTCTTCTACTTCCCTTGACTCACAAGGCAACGTCAAGCCTTCCCGCTCTGATAGTCGACGTCGCAAGGGTCCTCCACCTGCCCCTCAATTAGATTTAGTATCTGCACGTCAAACTTGTGAGATTACTGAAGAGGCTCTACAAGGTTTAACAATGGATGAGTTGAAAGGACACGTGAAAAAGCTCGAGGAGATGGAAGTTTTAGCTAAAGAAGTATTAGACTATTGGACGATGAGGACTGATGAAAAGCTAGGCGATAGGGAGGCTTTTGAGGGGGTTATCGAAAATTTGGTCAAGCATGCTAGGAAGGTTAGGAAGTGATGATCTTTTTGTTCTTTCGGACAGTGCTACATAATCCATTGAGTAATCAATACTATATGTATCAAGTCTTTTATTCTAGGGACCAATCAAAATTATTATGCTACTTAATTGAGCAAATCAGCCATAACATACATAACATAACCACTTTCCATTCTCTGAGATATCTCACTGGTGATATTACAATCATCCCCTGCCCATCTGCTCGTCTCGATCAAATCGCTTCTAATATCCTAACTCCTTTCAAACTGTGTCTTTGATAGATAAACCATAACACTTTACTTTACACATCCCACCGATATTCCTGAAGCCGTATAACCGGATTTACACCCCGAAACAGCCGTGTACTCCCAAAATACTGCGTAATCACTAGATTCCATATCACATTCTAATTATCAGTAGGTAACTTTTGTTGCTAACGCATCACAGCGCAACGCAGCGCAACGCATCGAAGCTTATACGTTATATATATATATGTATATATATGGATATACAATCCTTCCTTCTTCCCTCCCTCTCTATGCATCGATATGTACATGTATATGTAATATGTAACTACTAACTATACATACATACATACATACAAATACCCATTTGCGTAAACTTTTTACCTTTTTACCTTCTTACCTTCTTAGTTTGAGACTTTGCTCTCTGCGTGTACTTGTATTATATCCCATCTCCCATATCCCATCTCCCATATCCCATATCCCAT
The DNA here is from genome assembly GCA_004916875.1 of Botrytis galanthina. NCBI lineage: Eukaryota > Fungi > Ascomycota > Leotiomycetes > Helotiales > Sclerotiniaceae > Botrytis > Botrytis galanthina. Next base: position 12,754 of record PQXL01000077.1, read on the forward strand.
CTCCCATATCCCATCTCCCATCTCCCATCTCCCATCTCACTTACACACTATATGCTATGTACTTCCTTCCACGCCTCCACACCTCCACACTCGCAAATCATCGCATCATTTCCCCTCCACTCCTCCTCCCCCTCCCCCTCCAAAACCTATTCTCTCAAAACCTATTCTCTCAAAACCCATTCTCTCAAACCCTATTCTCTCAAACCCTATTCTCTCAAACCCTATTCTCTCAAACCCTATTCTCTCAAACCCTATTCTCTCAAACCCTATTCTCAGTAAGCAGCTGCGAATGATCAAGACTCGAGAGATGTCCGACCCTTAATTTTTAGTCCGAGGGAGCTATGCAAGCATAAGAATGGGTTTGGGATGTGTTGACATTAGAATTGGAATCTCCAGATATCAAAAAGTAAAAGGGATGGGTGTTAGGTGAGGGAATAGCCCATATCCGCTTTACCTCACAGTGAACATTTCTCTTGCTAGAAAAGCATCATTCTAGACATTATGGATAGGGCGGAGTCTCAAGCAATGTCTTATTACATTCACATTCACAAATCACCATCATCAAAGCCATGGATGCATATCTTAACAAAAGACAATGGATGAATTCCTCTTAATTCTTGACCAACAGACGACACACGTTCCACATCTCAAACCAGCTCGTAAATTCCTTCAACCAATGCCTAAAAGCTTACTCGCTGATGAACCACTGCAACCATATTTATACGATGCTACGCTGCACCGCGTCATTCCCGAGAAGATATCAAACCAGGAGGTAGAATAAATATCATGCCCTCCGACGAAAAAACCACGCAACAATATGATTCATCAATCCATCCATCAACTTTTCCCCAAAGCCCGAAATACCACCAGTATACCAGTGTAAAATCAATCAAAGAAGAGTAGAGACGTAAAAGATCCTCCGTCGCGGCTATGTACTGGAAAGAAAGAGATTCGAAAACAGAGAAAGACCACGTAGTAAATTAGATGAATATCACGCCGCACACCTAAAAGCAATGCCGTCCAGGCCCCCATCCATGCACGCAAGAGTGGTATCATGATCGATGTACTATAATGCACCAAACCATGACGCCTTTCCATTTTCGCCAAGGTATGTATCGAGGTAATGTAATTTGTAAGTAAAGCTCGCAGGAAAGTTTTCATCGAATTGTGAGACGTTTCAGAGTCGTGAATTGTCGAAAGTCGTGAACCAAAGGAAATATTGTGTAAAGTTCAAAAGAAACCATAACCATAAACCATAAAAACCATAAAAGCCGAGTAATCCACCGTTATTGTTGTCAATCCCATGAAAATTGAGAGCAAGCGTCATTAAAGTATCCTAGATGCAGCAGGGTATCTTGCAGTAGTGTAAGAGAAACCAATGAAAGATCGAAGAACCCAAATCGTAGAAGTATGCCGAAGGGTATCCGCGAAAGACGACCAATTTGAGTAAGACTACGCGCGATTATGGTTACCTAGGCATAAGGAGCTTGGCTATTAAAGCCACCATTGGCAATTGGACCACCGGATGGTTGTTGCTGATGTTGTTGGTACCCAGCGTTGTAGGCGGCGGCCGGTTGTTGGTGACTCTGTTGACCTGGTCTATTTTAAACACGTTAGCAAGATGCCATGTCAAGTAGGGACGTCTAAAAGAAAAAAAAGTCGCATGGAAATAGTAAGAAACAAGTATTTATCCGATACTTCAGATGATGAAATAAGCAGTGCCTCGAGCCAAGGATAAATGCTACAAGTCCAGTAATTTGAAGTTAATGTTTGTAGGGAGATTTTTCATCATCGCACAGGCAATAGCACAAAACATAGGGATAATACATAATAACAAGTGTATGTGACCAAAAAGGAAACAAATCGTCTGCAAAATCAAATAATGGATGAAGAATACATTTGTAATCGAGTCCGCACAAGCCGCGATACTCCTATTTAAAAAAGAGAGTCTAAACTTTTGAGCTTTTGTGGATAAAGTCCAGAATAGGAAAAAGCTGCTTCAAAGCATGAGTGCAAAGGTGCCCAAACAGATCTCGTCGACGATTAAAAATCCGCCAGTAGAAAAAGATAAGTGAGCAGACTAAGCAGCAGAGCAGTGAAATTACATGTGTAGAAGGAAAAAAAGAGAAAGCGAAGATCGTGGTCGCATGAAAAGTCTATGCTTATACATGGGCATCGTTGGAAAACGCAGATTCCCACCCATCCGATACTTAAAGTAACGCTAAGACGAGAAAGAGTTATCCAGGCGTTGGACGCGAAGAAGTAAAGCCCCGAAAAATGGCAAGCCCAGTGCAGAAAGACGCCATGCTACACTAAACTCCATTCGCGAAAGAAGATGTATGCTTACTACAAATTGTCAGCTTGAAAGTGTATTGAAGAAGGCACAGATCTTACCTGTAAAGGTTGGAAACCATTGTAAGGGTTATGCTGTTGTGGCATACCCATCTGTTGGTAGTGAGGAGGTGGAGGCGCAGGTCGGTATGGGGTTCCGGCTGGTCCAGAATTGTTTTGGGATCGACCCCAAGACAAACGAACGCGAGAATTGCCGATTGGGTAACCTTGCATCTGGTTGATGGCCATCTCAGCAGCGTGTCGTTGAATGAATTGGACAAATCCACAGCCCTTTCCGGGTGGAATCTTGACGTAGGTGATTTCTCCAAAACCTTGAAAGAAAGATCTGAGCTCGTCTTCGGTGACGTAGCCAGATAGTCCACCAACGAACACAGTTGTGTTGTTTGGGTCGGTGAATTGATTCATTGGTTGAGGAGTACCATAGTATCCAGCCATTGGTGGGCCACCACCCATTCCGTACATGCCTGGGGCACCTCCCATAGCACCGGGCATACCGCCAGCACCGCCGCCTTGCATCTGCATACCTGCTGGTCCAGCACCGCCAGACTTGTTTTTGGGTGTAGCTGTGCTAATTCGCATGGGTCTGTTGCCACAGTAAACACCCTGCATTTCAGTCAGGGCACGTTGTTGATCGCCCTCCTCGGCGAAGCGAACGAAGCCATAGCCACGGGACATTCCTGAGATAGGATCTGTCATGATCTTGGCCGATTTACAAGAGGGGAATCTAGCCTGGAACAAAGATACCAAGACGTATTCGTTAACCTCAGGGCCAAGATCGCCAACAAAGATAGAGAATTCTGGTCCACGGTCATCACTGTAAATAGTCAGCAAATCATTCAAGAAAGTGTGAAGCAGAGGAAAAGAGGTATATGAACCGGGATTCTGACCGACGATCGGCAAGACCACCACCTGAGGCCCAGTTGAGCTTGAATGGTCGAGTGGTGTTTGGAATCATGGATCCGTTCAAGGATAAAGCCTTTGCAGCAGCTGCTGGGGAAGTGAAGTCGATGAAACAATAACCAGCGTTTCTAAAATGATGGGAACACAGTTAGATGATATTTCTTAGTTGAAAGTGTGATATCGATAAGAATGACTTACCCGGAGAATTTGTCACGAATCATCTTGACATTAACTTGTTCGCCCATTCCGAACCAGACGCTACGGATGAAGTTCTCATCGATCCATGGCTCAAGCTCACCCATCCTATTGTAATTTGTTAGTAGTGATCAAATCATAGACCGACTGTGAAGAATTTGGTGTTGATCAAAAGTAGTACATCAATGCCCTAATGATCATGACCATGATGTAGATTGGATCAAGAGGATGTGTACTCTTGCAAATGAATCGAACTTATAGATCGAGTACATTTATGGTCGGGCACCAAGTAATGCGGCGTGCAAGACATATATATGCTCGATCTATGATCAAGATATAGAAGGAGCGGAGAAGGGAAGGAGTGGGGAGGAATTGTAAAGCCAGTGATAAGATCATAAGAGATCATGTCAAGCCAAAAAGGGAGAGAAACTTAAAACTTACCAGAGGGTTGTCTTTGCATCTCCTGTGACGCTGCCTGAAGAGCCTTCAACGCCGGCACCTTGTTGCGCAAATGGAGCTGGTGAGCCACCGTCGCCGGCAGGCATACCACCTTGCTGTTGCTGCTGTTGCTGCATTGGTGGTGGTGGCATAGCACCGTTACCGTTATTCTGCTCGTAACCACCTTGTTGGGCAGGATCGTAAGCTTGCTGTTGTTGGAAAGACATTGCGAAGATCGATCTGTTCACAAGAGAAGGTTTGATTCAAGGGAGAACAAAGATATAAAGAAGGAAGCAAAGTGTTGCCGCGTCGTGGTTGCGAAAAAATGTGTTGTGGTGTAAGTTTAAAAGTAAGAATTCAAGAACAGGGACCGTTGAAATAGCTTCAAAGATCGGCGTAATCTAATTCACTTAAGGTTAGCTTATGGTCAACGGGCTAGAGTTACGCTAGTGTGCAGGTTACGGCAGACCCCAAAGATTAGTGTAAATCATATGATATCGTTCCTGGTTGTGATTCACGCTCTTTCAATATGGGATCAGTAGGATTGAGAGAATGTCTGAGAATGCTGGAGAGAACACTTGAATTGGACGTAACTGTTGTCTTCCTGCGTAACTTTGCTGCAGAAAAAAAGTTGATAAGAGGACATTTTTGGAGGAGAAACACCCGGAAACGTTCGGAATGGTGAACAATGGTGAACTGCTCGGCCGGGCAACCAACAATCAACTTATCATACACTTGAATTTAGAAGTTGCCATTGGGGCTTTGCACAAAAGAAACCAATCATAAGATCCAACAATGAAAACTTTCAGTTTACTGCGTTGTGTTGATGGAGTCTGTCACAGTTCACCATGAAAGTACCACCAAACCAGTAGCACCATCCAACAAACTCCAGTGATGCCTTTTCATTGAAATACTGGTGATGAAGCCTTTGCACAATGAATTCACCTCGTCATATAACAAAGGTCCAGTGTTGACTCAACAATATCCCCACATCAATTGCTCAGCAAAGCAATGAATTGTCACAGCCCACCACGAGAAGTCCTTTATTACTGATGAGATGAGAATGACAACAGAAAAGGCCACCACCATGATTCATTGTATTCAGACAACAGTCAACTGCCACAACCTTGTTGAGCTATGACTAATATGGCCATCAGCATATCTGCCAACTTGCTGTCACATGAAAACTACTTTTGTAGCAAAGATATATCCCTCGAATCCACTACCTAACTCAAGAGCAGATTGGTTGGGGGCAGATTGGTGAATACGTTCTAGTCAATCTCTGGGAAGCTAAGTGGGCTCATGATGTTGAATGTGTTTTTACTGACTTTTTATTTTCCAGCGACTGCAAGCCCCCTCTACCGCAGCTTTAGAATATATATTGGATACAGGAAGTCCGTAGACTGGAATGATGATGGAGGATTCTCATAACGCAAAGAAATAAAACAACAAATGAAACAAGGTGCAAGGGGTCGACAGAAAGTGCAGGTGCAGAGCTATGCCATCGCCTCAAGAGCACAAAACCATGCCCCGTTAGAAAGTGCCTAGAATATAGTGCTTCAACTTCAACCCGCCGGAGCATTGAGATCAAGACACCCAAATGAAAATGGAATCAAGGAGAGCTTCTCTGACATGCCCCGGCTTGCGCTGGGGCAGGAAAACACAGGAAAGGATGAGTGAGGCACTGGAATGAGGTTTGCTCAGTACTGCTGCAGTTTTGACCCCCGAATACATCATAAAAGCACTCGCTAACCATTACGTTACAGTTTAGCAAGGTGTTATACCACTCAAGCAGAAGTCCATCGTGAACTTTCCAAGATGTTACGCTTCTCATACCGAAGCATCCATTAGGACCAACCACTAAATCGAAGCCACCCCGCTCTTAAAAAGAAATTGGACCAGTGTCACTCTCGATATTAACAGTAGGAAAATCTGGGGCATGACTCCACCATATGGGGTAGGGGGCAGGGGGACGGGGCAGGGGCGGAAGTATGATCCATGTTGTCTCTTGAGAATCTGATTTAGGGCTGAGGGGCCATACATAACCGCAAAACTACAAAGGGATATGACAGCTGAAACTTGAGCTAGGTAAGAGCCTTTTGTGGCCCCTACAGAAGGTGGTGTAGGATACAGATGGCGAATTTGGGCGGGGCAACAAGCCTTGCTTGATGCAATGCAATAACCCACTCTGTCCAACAATCCTCGAAATCTACCATCGTGGACAGCTACTGCGAGGACTGCTCACATTGCCACTGTAGTGTCGGTAGCCAGCCCACACCACTCTTCCCAACATTATCGACTCCCTATGATTGTGGCGGTCCGTAGAAATAAGGTGAGAATAGGAAAGTCGACTGGCATCTCTCGGCCCGCATAATTTCGATTTCGTTCAAATCCGGGTTCATAGGGGTCTGCCATTTTCATATTGGGAGGTATATAGCTTACCTTGCAAATCCTGAAGTATCAAACTAGTGAATTATACCCTAATCGCCCCTCGAAATAACCGATATGTGCGATTGAAAATGTGAGTGCTTAAAAGCGACGTCGTAATATAGTCAACTCGATTTTAAAAGTCTTGAAGACAACGTTTTGCGCCTGCGAAAAATCGAGGGTGGAAGATTTGAATTATTGCTGGAGAAATCTCGGGAATAAATTCAAACTAGTAGCAGAAGCATGTCAGTCAATTGTTCAACCTTTGGAATTTATGATGAATGAGTGGGTGGATGAAGGGGCAATGAGATTTCTTAAGCGTGAGAGAGCTTCGTGGGAATAATTTTCGCAAATTTGGCACGACTTGGTAGTACCACGGCTAGTTGCCAAGGGTAAACATTTGCGCCAGGCCCAACAGCAAAGCTACAACCCGGCAAAGGCAGCCGGCGTATATGATATGCGACAATAAGCTTGTCAATTGCAACAAAGAGCTGGAGGGACCGACACAACAAAGGTCGACGTGGTGGGAGGTGTAGTGAGGGGTCAGGTTGGAGGGGGGGGTTTTGAAGCTGTATGCGCGACCAGTAAGGCGCAGGGACAGAAAAATGATCTACTTACATGTTTTGGATCGACTGTGGTAACAACTGCTCTGAAAAACTCCTCAAATTCCGGCAGGAAAGCAGTAAATCAAAGAAGAATGATCGAGTATCGACGAGAAACAATTAGGTGCAATGAAGCAACGCAGTTATTGAAATAAGTCGACAAAGGACGGAGGACGAAAGGGTGGAAGGATGAATGTGGAAGTGGATGAGGGGAGGGGAGGTATTGTATTCTTTTTTTTTTTTTTTTTGGTCGGGTTTGGGATTAGGTTTGGGTGGGTGAAAGAAGGAAAGAATTATTATGGGTGGTGGGATTAGGATGAGTGTGAGTGTGAGTGTGAGTGTGAGTGTGAGTGGGAGTGGATGTGGATGTGGTGGATGTGGTGGGTGGATGGATGGATGATGGGTTTGGATGGATGGATGGATGGATGGATGGATGGGTTGGAAATTAGTTCATATGAGTAAGAGTGTAAGAGTCTAAGAGAGCAATGGAGAAAATGAAAGAACGAGGGGGACGTGATCTTTGCTTGGTGCCTTTTTGGAGGTTTAGTGATTTAGTACTCTTGGTGCTTTGCTTGGGTTGATTCTTGATCAGGTAAGAGGGAAGAGGTAAGGAATGAACAATGTTCTTTTGGGGTGCATGAGTAGTGTGGTTAGTATTAAATAAGAGAGTATAATATGAATTTGGGAGGTTTTTTTTAAGGTATGATTGAGTATTTAGTAAGGTTTGGTATAATTTGGGGATGATTTTGGTATGGTTTAGGTATGGTTTAGGTATGATTTAGGTATGATTTAATGTGGCTTGGGGTGATTTGATATGGCTCGGGATGATTTAATATGGCTTGGGCATGCTCTGCTATGGTTTCAATATCTTTGCCGTACTTTGGGTTTGTTAGTATATATTACTATATCAGTCAGTGGGCATGGCCAGTCGAGCCGGTATCTACTATCAATCAATATCGTCAATATACTTTCCACTGTTTCCAGGCAGGAAAGTTTAAAGAATACTTGGTACTTGGTACTACTAACAGTCTATCAGTACCTACTAACTATCTATTTCCCCAAGTAGCATGTCAAAAGTAGAAAGTAGTACCTAATATGTAGCAGGTACCAAGCACTAGGGAGTAAGTAGTAAATATACATTTACCCACGGGAGGAATAGTAATGTTTAAAATGGGAATCATATACCTACCTACCTAGGTCCCCAGTAGTATCTAGAACCTAATAGATCTTTACTTTCATCGTCACATACAACATACTCCTGACATATACACATATCCCAAAGTACCCATGTACCCATGTACCCAATCCAGCCAAAACATCAAGCACGTCTAGGGATGGGAAGCACAGGAGATGCATCTGCAGTCCCAACGAGACCATGAAGAGTCATAGCATGAATACCTACCCTAAACACCCACGCCCACCTCGCACGACCGCACAGAAAGGTAACTCTTTCCGCAATAGATAAGCCTTATTTTACGTGGTTATGTTATGTGCTGCGACTCTGCGAGGTACCAAAGCTACCACTTACAGGGTTATTGATCATTTAAGCTATAGCTCCCCAGTAGGTACTCCGTATATCAACACAATCGGCCTTCATGAATGGCTGCATGTGAATGCACGGCGGCGCTATGGGAATGCCAAAAAAAATGTTGACACTCTTTTGGTAAATGGTAATATGATCATTTTCCATTGCATTGAATTTGCATGGCCATTGTACCGATACCTCTCGTTTGAGTTTAATTCATCCCATCTCAATTGGTACGGACTAATCAGGAGGTGGAAAAATTCTGATGCTCTACCCCTCTTTAAATTCATCATACCTACTACCTTAGACTTTGGATTGAGTTTGATCGACAATTGTTCGAAATAGAGTTTGTCCATTTGAATTTAAGTGTTGGGAGCATCGACCAAATTCTACCCAAGCAGCCAAGGTAGAGAGGGTAGAGGGTAGAGGTACGAGACATCATCATCATGATTGATATATCTATCTGTCAACGAGGTTCAACCACGACCTGTTTGTTAACTCATACGCTTTCTGAGCAAAGACTTTCCTGCCGAGCTGGATGATGGATCCATGGCATGCTCCTCGGCTGAGGTTAGTGATGGCGAACTAACGATCAATAAACTCATTCCTTCACATTATTATGTACCTAGGTAGGTAGGTAAAGCATATTCGCTCGCTCGCTCGACTCTTAAAGATAACACCAAAGAATGAATTTTGGGTTGCGAGATGATCATCAGTGGGACTATCTGTGTGGCCCTAATTATTCATGTTTGGTCTAAAGCATGGCATGGAAATCTGGGGGAGCGAAACATGTCGTAGATTTTTAGAGAATCTAATCTGTGTACTCGTATGTACGAGCAAGAGTAGGTAATTTATGATGCTAATACATGTGCTCGATCTTGGCGGATGAGAGTTTGTCATGATGAAAGTAGATATTAGAGGTACTCCTACTCGGGGGAGGATCTTCCATTCAAGATACCATATAATAATACCAATGCCATGAGGAGGAGAAGTAGGATTACGATTATGATTACCACCAAAAGCTCACCCAAGCTTTCCGGACTTTGGTGCTGGGCGTGCCATGTGCATTGTGCTGCGCATTGATGGCGAAGCTACATATTATGGTGGAAAGCGGATCAGTCTTTATGACTGGACTACAAGCGCTCGCGTTGCCCTAGGATATATGATATATGCGTGAGCTTTTTGATCCTTTGATCCCTTTCAAACATTAGTGTAGTTTTGTGGTAGCGGTAGTGGTAGTGGTTGGAGAAACACTTGGGTCGTGGTCAGCATAGTATACTGGTAAAAGATTTCGAGTTTCCAAATATATCGACGTTCTAGACGTACTCAGCATAAATCCAAAGATACGAAATATCCCTCAATCTCCAATGTATATCGACCCATCTCGAAACTTCCTGGCCTTGGAGATTTGCATGACACCTACAGAGTATAGAGTGTCGTAGGCTGAAGAGAAAAGAATCAAGTTGCTGTGACGCAATTATCAAATTCCGTTCCCATCTTTTGGGGGGCGGAGGGGGGAGATCCATAAAACACTAATAAGCAGATCCAATTAAATGAACAATTCAAGACTCAAGCTCCCATTCTAGAGAGATATCGTGATTTCATCTTCATCATTGGTCAACAGCAATCCCGTCCTCGTTTCATACACAACCAATAGCACGCAGCTGGTAAGGTAGGGTAAGGTAAGGGAAGGGAAGGTAGGCATCTCAGAAGGGAAAGGTATCATACTAGATGATCAAATTTTCATCGATGGTTCCTTAACAATCTACTAGGGAGGGAAGAGCTATCATGCTCAGCTATTATACTCCGAGACTCCCAGGTCAATTACTCCCAGCTCAATATATATTTATATTATAGAGAGAGTAATTATGATATAGTAAATACCTGGTAAATGCCTAGTAATACCTACCTGATGGAGAATCATTTCCAGCCCAACTTACTACTATTGGAGCTTACTAATCATTCCCTTGATGCAGGTATGATTTCTATCATCTCACGAGATCATTTTTCTAACTCTTGTGAATCAAAAAGTAACCTTGATATAATATTGATAGATGTTGAATACACATTTGCATTGAGACATTGAGACATGGTTGAATATACTTTTCCAAAGTAGGATCACATTGGAGCACATGGATAAAAATAGTATTGCTGCGATGCCATGTCAATCCTAATAATAATGATAGCACAGTAATTCCCTCTCCTCGCCTCTTTTCTCCCAAGACCTACGAGGTATCTTCTGGTTGATTACCCACTTACCTAGTAGCTAATCGCCTTTTATACATCATGATACACATATCCATATCCATACAACTCGTAAATAGATTTCTAATTTGTGTCTTTATTTCCATTTTTCCATTTACCTCCCTCCTCCCATATGTGATATATCCCTCGGATAGAATGTCATTTGTTAACCGACACATAATCTTACTGATGCAGACCCAGTATGTGAATATGCAAGTGGGTATCTACTCTGTCTGCTTGTGGAATTTTCAACCCATGAGCTGCGATACTATACCATACATAGTACATACCCAAGCCCTGGTCCTACATAAAGTTTCAATGCCGAATTAAGTTCCTTGTTTCCTCTCTCTTAGAAATCCCTTCTCATTCGGTCATTCCCCAAAGAAAATAGATCCTTCCGGACTGTCTAGTACCCTTTTTCCTACCGAAATCTTGCTACCCAATGACTAATTAAACACTCTCTTGCCGGTCTTTTGGCCACACTTCTCTCTTAAGCGACAATCAATGTTACCAAGATTTCACACCAGATACAGTACCCCGATGTGACGCTGCTGCACGTAATATTCTACCATCCTTATTGGTGTATCTGAAATCCCAAGGGACAGAAAGATCGCACAGGTCAAGTAGAGATCAAACATCACATATCATCATGCAATACACCATCCACGACAGCACAAGCTGCTGCAGACTACTTACTTACTATCGATGCATTTACATTCTCTACTTCAACATGCAGTGTTCATATTACATTGCCGCTCCAAATCTCTGCTCCTCTCTGCCTGTACATAGGTAGCTGTATTGCGTAACTTTCTCATCTCAATTCTAGTCATCAATTCTCCGCAGCATAAACCAGTCTGAAAGTCCCGCATCCTCGCATACTGACAGCTCACCGAGAGTCATACCAATCAACCTCTGTTGAAGAGGTCACACTGCTTGGTACCTCAAAGGAGCCCAGTCCCCCGTTCCTTTTCATCCCAGGATATACCAAACTACGAAAGTACACATGGCAACACGACACCGCCTCTTTCTTTCCCACCCGCCCCAGAAATTACGTTTTCTCTCTGGGAGTGATGCACTCTGCATATACATGAATTGGTACCAGTACCAAATGAATATCGGAGGATCCACCTTGCATGAGAGTAAGTACGACGACAAGAAAACATCCCTTGCTTAAAGTTGCTTCAGCCCCCATACAGGGAGGGTATGATGAAATTCTACAAACAAAATACCCAAAACGATCAATATATCTCAATTTAGATATTTTGCCATGGGTGTTTTCCTTCAACAAGTAGCACAAACGTATGTTGCGCAGAGATAACGGTAGGAATGGTTACTTGCATATGATATAATGATTGATGGAACGAAGCAATCTCAAAGTTTTGATTCAATATTGATTGTATACACACATTACTGGACCGATGTTTCAATTCGGTAGTAGCCGGAGATGGAACAGTCGCATTTAGTCCACGGCATTCTTCTTCAAAGTCCATGCTACCACCATTTGCTACATTGAGCTGCAATCAAGCATTGCATGGCACGTTGGATGGGAAAGATATCAAACAAAGGTAGCAACGTTTCTTCCTAACCGCATATTCACATCAGAGATCCTTTCCCATATCAAATTCTACGCTCTATTCGTCTCGAGCAACAACAACAATCCAAAGGGCATGCTCATGCTCTTCCCAGAGTCAAAGAACTTCATGTGAGATCGGAAATTAATATGGTATTTACAATGTCACTTCGTTGACATTCCCGCTGTACAGAGTCACTACTTACACCGGAACATATGTTATCAATTTGTCTCTTTCATATTTAACTCTTCATTCCATGAACTGAGCATTGCCATCACCACTAATTGCCGAATTGCAATCAGACCATCATGTGAAGCCACGCAATCTCATCGCATTGCCGTCTTTAATCTGTCCATATCCGTTCTTTGCGCGGTCTCAGGGTTCCTCTCCTCATGATTCTTTTCATGTATAGTTTGATTCTTCATACGTATGGCCAAAGAATCACAGCACATTGCAAGCTATTTTCCCTGGATATGCATCATGAGGAAAGAGTTACGATCAACTCAAAGTAGTTAACCAACCAATAGCAAAAGTGGTGTTGATTAACAGTCGATTAGCTGTCCGCTCAATATTGTTATCCTCATGCAAGCAAATACATCTGATGACCACTCATTTGTCACTTCCCACTCAATTCTGATTGTATCAAGCGTGTATGTTTCAACATCGCCCCTCGGAATCTCTCTCCGAATTCCAATTCCCAGCCAACCTACAGCTTTTCCCTACACTACCCATACTCTCGGCCCCCACATCTTCCTCTCACCATCTTCCTCTCACCATCTTCCTCTCACCATCTTCCTCTCACCATCTTCCTCTCACCATCTTCCTCCAACTACACTATATAACACTACCCATACCCAACAAATCTCAAATCAATTCCACAAGCTCACAAAACCCACACTCCACTACAGAATCTTGCAGAACGGGATTCACAAGACGATACAAAAGTAAAAACGAACAATATCTCCACATATTCAATCTCCGCAGTGCAGTAGACAGACCGACAGATCTCCCTCCATCGAACCACCAAACCATTAAAATTGGAATACAGACCACACCCTAAGAAATCCAAACCACACATTACACATTGTGTATACCCACCCAAGCAGGGAGAGTATATCAGAAATTGGTTAATACTACTACTGACCAGTGAAAATACCCACTCCCTTCTATACCTACCTAGGTATAGGTACTATTCCCCACACATCATCATCAACCATAACCCCATCTCATCTCAGAGTTCACCACTTCCCCTATTCTCATATATTGTCATATCTTCCTAGCATCTCTCTTTCTCTCCCTCTTCCTCTTCCTCTGAATAACTCACTCTACTGCATAACACCATACCATAGCATATAATCTCTCTCACACCTACAAACCTCGCATTCTTGCTGTTGTCCACTGTAGGCAAGATGTCAAACCCTATATACTAATTTTCAATTTTCAGTTCTCAATTTCCAGTTCTAATTGTTCATCTAATACCATATCTCCTCTTTCTTGCTTCCGCTCCTTTCAAGCTACGCTCTAATCCCTATATGCAGTATACAGTATACAGTATACCATCATCCACCCCCCAATCTCTCCATCAAAGCTGTGTCACTTTTTCAAACCCAAGCCTCCAATTTCCAAGTCTTCAATCTCGAGCCTCCATCTGAAGTCTTCTCCCCCCTTTCTCCCTCCAATCTCAAACTTTACACTGTCAACCCAAACCGCTACCTGTTCTCTATGCTCCCTGGTAATTTATACTTTCTCCATCTCTCCATCTCTCCATCTCTCCATCTCTCCATCTCTCCATCTCTCCATCTCTCCATCTCTCCATCTCTCCATCTCTCCATCTCTCCATCTCCACCCTCCCTCACCTTCTACATTTACTCACCCCTTCACTTCCACTCCCACCCACACCACTACGCTCCAACTACCAACCCCAACCAATCCACCTACCTACCTACCTACCTCCCCCCCTCCTCACCCCCTCCACATCTACACCACCACAAAACAAACAAAAAACATCAAGCAGAACATACCCCTCACAAACCCCTCACAAATCTCTCACAAATAACACATATAATACCACTATAGGATTTAGCAAATCACCGTTGCTGTAGCAGAAGGAAAATGACGTGAAAATTAGATGAGAAACTCACACATACATACAAAATCCACCATAGAGCATCCGGAGACTATTGGAGGACTTATTAGTATTCTGTTCCAATTTACCACACTGTCAAGTATGATTCAATCACAAGTCAGACGTCAGACGTCAGACTCTCATTTATGTAATGCTGAAGACTTTCTATACTTGTGCACCCGAGAATAGAATACATATCTGTATTTCTACCAACCACAGAAAGAATCATGTACAAAAGCAGTCCTAAAACTTCCATCTAACTTTCATCTTATCCTCTCTACTCTTCCAAGTCACAGCAATATCGACTGCTTGCTACTAACCCATAATTCAACCAAAAGAATCAATACTCAACAATCAAACTTTTAACCCCAATTCATCAAAACTTGCTTTTTCCCCTTGTTTCCCTTTTTCCTTCCTCCCTGCCCAGCATCAGCACTCTCTGCATCTCCAGTCCCCGAACTTCCTTCACCATTTCCTGCTCCCCATGCAGTCGCAACCGGTCTACCTCCCATATCCCTCCTTACCATTCCTGTGCCGTACCCAAAGATAGTACTTTGCGGTTTGGCAGCCGGAGGCAACGCTGGGAAGGCACTTGTGTCCTTTCCGTTCCTTGCTTGTGCGCGTGAAGGTGCTCGACTAGAAGGTGCAGATGGGGGCGCGGAAGAAGAGGAGGTTGCAGGAGTCGGTGCAACCCAAGGTGTAGTTGTTATACGGGAGTCGGTTTGATTGGGACGGGATGTAGGGAGAGTTGGGAAGGGGTTATTATACTGATTTGAAGAGGAGGGGGCAGGTGATGAGGTGGAAGCGGATGTTGAAGCAGTGCCCCAGGACCGATTCTGTGAGACGGTTGAGCGGGATGATTGTGCTGTAGACTTTTTCAATTTCAGCACACGATTGGATCGTGGGCCAGATGAAGAGTTGGAATTTGCGGATGCCCACCCCAAAGGTATGGAATTACCGTTACTGGAAGCAGGAGCTGGAAGAGACGGGTAATCTTCATTTATTGCGCGCCAATCGTTCCAAGCGGTGACTATTGCCTTCCCCTTACTCTGGTCTTCAAAAAGATCGGCCACTTCACGGATAAGCGAGCCGAGTGCAGCCGGAGTAGTGTCCGAAAAGAGAGCAAAAAATGCATCGATGAGAGCAGAAGCAGTAATCCCAGCATTCTTGTACGAAGATATGGAGTTGCGGAATTGATTTAGCTTGGTTTGATCATTTTGTAAAAGTCGGGTGGCTCTATCAATGACATCTTGATGTTGAAGTTGCTTGCGTTGTTCTTCGGCTGTTAATTCTGGTGCAGATATATCCAGCCCTCTGACTGCTTCGGAAAGACCCCCGGCATTAGCTGCAGGCCGAGCTGAGGCAGCCCGCGAGGATTCTGCCGGGTTGACTCTGGCACTAGCTTGGGCAGGGGTAGGCGCCGTTAATTGACCACCGAAAGCTCTCGATGAACCAGCCTGGGCACCTTGCACAGCCATTTGACGCTGGAAAGCCTGCTCTTCCCGACGTAAGGGTTGTGCACTGGAAGGTGCCAATGGTTCAGCATTTGGATCTCTACCCCTGCCTCTACCACGGCCTTCTCGTTGCTCTCGTTGATTTCCGCCGCGGTTGCGCTCTTGTGCATATGGTTGGCGATATTCAAAGGTAGAAATATCAACCGTCCTCGCATCTCTGCGAACATCTTTAGACAAACTGCTTCCGTGCACTTCTAATTGATGTGCTTTTAGATCCATCTCCGTTGCAAAGAATACAAACTTCTGCTCCAAGCATTCCGGTTCGTTGCAAGGAAAATGATCCTTTCGTAGATGCTGAGATAGAGAATTATAATCAATGTAGTAATGTGGCTGGCCATTGTTACTCTGTCGATCACAGACATGGCATCTTTCATGCTTGTCTCGGCAATGCAAAAATAGCTCGTCATCACCATAGAATCGTTGACCACAGAACGAACATAGAGGATGTCCTTTGAATCCAGTTTGATCGAGTGCTCCAGGGTTATCATCTCCTTTCCTCATATGTTTTTCGAGTTCTTTGTCTGCGAATAATTCGTGTTCGTGGGTGAACACTTTTTTATGTCTCGTACACAGATCACACATTTTCTTCTGATGTATAGATCTAACATGACGATGCAAATCTGGCCAGCCTCTACATGCAGTAGTACAATCGGGATCAGGACAGTTATACCGCAGAAGTAATAGGGTATCCTCCTGAATATCGTTACTTTCATATCGAATACCAATGTTTGGATCTGTATTCGAAATATCTTCGTCGGAGAAGTCTTCATAATTTTTGGTCGCATTGTCTGTGAATATAACAAATGGCGAGGGTGCCTTGGAAGATATTAGCCTGGTTAGATGAAGTCGGCAACAGCGGGACTCACTCTGCAATAGCCGCAGTCTTTCGACTTGTATAGTGCTCTCATCCTTAAAGCACAAATATGGCATGTGCGATGGTTACATGGGGCGACAGCATTATGTTCGACGTCCGAGGCGCAAATAAAGCATACCTCTACTTCAACCGGTTCCTCATTTGCGTCCTTATTTTCGCCATCTGCTCTAGCCAATTTCTTCTGGGTGGAGAATTTGGCGTTGGGATCTGTAGAGTTCATAGTATTGGTATTTGTATTGGCAGTTTCGTGGCTAGCCGTATGTCCCCTATTCCCACCACGACCCCCTCGTCTCCCTCCACGGTTTTCCGAACGTCTAGAATCACCACCGGAATCTCCCAGAGCCCCTCCTCGACCGCGACCCCTTCCTCTTCCTCGTGGGCCTCGCTGCCCATCGTTGCGGGGCAGCGCAGAAGCGTCAGCTGTAGAAGGAATTCCGGCTGTAGACGTCATTGCTAATTTACTGTGATATGAAGTCTTGATGTACGAATTGTGACTCTAGTTCACTTTTGTTGTAATAAAAAAACTGACACTTTCTGTGGGATAGAGTTGAAGCTCTCCTGATGTAAATAAGAATAATTCCTTTGCAAATCAACAGTTGATTTGCCTCTAAGAGCTACAGCAACCAAGACAAATTATTATACAGAGTAGGTGTGGGGGCCTGCAATCGCTTAGCCCCGCCTACGCAAGGCAAGGCTGCTGAGTGACCGTTCAAGGCTGACAAATCAACGGTGAGTCACCCCGAAGAATTTACATGGAGGGAGGAAGCTATAAACAAACAAAGTTCAACGTCACTGTGAGACAGATTCTTAGATATATCAGTCAATGATAGATGATTCATACATCTAAAAACTCCATGAAGACGCTGTCCCTAACGAATAAAGATAATTCTGAGTTGGCGGTCCCGAAAACTTGGGATTCACTCATGCCGTCCCTTACCTACGAGCACCTAGTTAGATACCCAAAACTTCAATGCAATGCCTTCCCCAAAACGCCCTCATGGAAACGAGAAACGGCCATATTATCACCATACTCCCAATGACTGAAGTATCCTATTCCTCCTCAACAGGGTACAGCTGTTTACCAAGAAGCTTATTCATGGTAAACATATGAACTCTCTCCGTTTTGAAAACCAATTGCATCTTATCATCGCATATAATCTGTCTTTTATCGCTAGGATCTTGAAGGTTGAGACTTTTGATATGTTCCCAAATCTTCTTGACAACTTGTGGCCGAGACAACTGTCGGAACAAATTAGTATGAGCGTATGGTAATTAGACAGCGACACATACTGTTGGTTCCCCTACTAGATCTGCCAAAGCTGCCGATAGATTATATTGCTTCTGTTCTAAATTAGTTACTTGTGCAACATTTTTGAATATGGAGCAGCTTCTTACATGAAACCCGCCCTTTCTGACGACCTCTTTAGGCTCCCCATCTGAACCTAACTCCATGTCACTATCATCTGTTGCCTTGACCTTTGCTGAAGATTTCTTTTTCTTTGGTGTACTCTTGCTCTTCTTAACGCCTGCGCTTCGTTTCGTTCCACCTCCTCTAGTCGATCTTGTCCTGCTGTCTTCTTGCGCCTGTAGTAGAGCCGCCAACTTCGCATCATCATCCTGCTTCGGTCTCTTCTTTGGCTTCTCATCTTCGTCGGAACCATCAACTTCCCGCTTTGATGTGGGAGTCTGCGATCCTTCATCTTTGATGTATTCGCTCTTAGCATGTCCATTGGTTGCCGGTGGAGGGGTAGATGCATCCTGAGTGTGTTTCGAGACTTCGTCAAATCTTTCCAGGATCAAAGCTTTAACGGCATCCTTAAAGGACAGGAGTTAGCACCATGAAATTGTGAGATTGTAGAAATAGCATTACTTTTTGATGGGAAAGGTCAAATCCCAATTCTGCTTGAAGATCCTTACGAATCTGTTTCGCAGAGATCGTACTGAGATCACCCTCTTTGAGAATTCTATCAATGATTATGGAATACTTTGAATTTTCCTCCGAGGTTACTTTCAATGAAGTTAGTGGTATATTAGGTAGATTCGTATAGTGAATGGGCTTACAAGACATTGTGTTGTTGGTTGGAACACTCTTGTACCAATATCAGATTCTAGAAGTTGTGCTACCTGCGAGAGAGGGGATATGGGATAGAAGAGGAAATCCTGGGGGATAAGGAAGATGGCAAAATACAATTGGTATCAAGTGAATGAGTGAATCTCAAACCAAAGCAGAAAGGGCAAAATGATTAGAAGGCCTCCTTTACTTGCAGTAAGGATAGAATGATGGGGCTTTTATCTGCCGGTATGCTAATAAGTTTGATGTTGGAATATTATAGTTATTGTTGTCGCATTAACAAAATTAACCACAAGAAACCAAAAGAATGAATAAAGAGATTCCACTCCAAAAGATAATGGTGAATTAGAGGGATGATTTTGAAGGCTGATTTGAATGGTGTTTAATAAATTTATGATCAGAATGGCTACTAAAACTTATGGGCATGAGTATCAGAGTATGAATGTATGAAGGAAATCTTTGAAGTTTTTTTTTTGTTTATCAATTGTGTTGTCTCGTTGGAAAGCTGCCCAGATGATGATGCGACGAGAATGCAAGGATTAGCCCAAGCCTAGCCTTTTAATACTTTGATACTAGGTAAGCCTTTATCATTAGCTCCGGGATGTAGGTACCTCGTAGATCTACCTACCTACCTACCTAGGTAGGTACAGGTACACATATAAAGTTTATGGAGACATTCGTTTTGTATGTGTGTTTTCATTCCTTTGTTATTTAATTCGACCAACCAATGTATGATCAACCAATGTATGTTGAATGCGATGTCTGACATTGAAGTGCTAACTGAAAGAACACATCTGTGTTGGAATTACTTCAATTAATAATTATGAGAATGGTACCTATGTCTACTCAATTCTAAGATAAATACATAGGAATTGATGAAGTAGACATGGCTACTATTATATGTTATTTTCTCATAATAGCACACCCTACTTTCTAACTGGTGGGCATATCGAAATGTTTCTATACGCCTAGGTAGGTGGTAGGTAGGCAGATCTTCTAAATAAAATCATGTCTCTGATGCATCACCACGCTCACCAAGTGCTTCTCAGGTGATATCTCACATATATCATTGAAAGGGTGGATGATTACAATGGTAATAATAGAAGAAATAACTATAACTAATGTTTTTCACAAATCATCATCGGATGTATGTAGAAACACCTTCATTTCCAGCTGGGTATTGATCATGATCTCATTATCCAAAAGAAAGAGGTATAACAACCCATTTTATAGTCCCTTGCGCCATGAATAATGATACAACCACCAAAACCATGAGCACCTTAAAGACCTGCTGGCTCATAGTATTCCTTAAAACGATCCACCTGATCCCACTCCACTTCGTACACAACATTCCAACAGACAATTAATAAGTTAGGGAATTTCCTAGTCCAGAAACTGAGATAACCGTCAGGTAAGGGACCGACATCTTTCTTCAGCTTGTCAGGCATGTCTTCGTAGTGATTCTTTTTATTCCTCAGAGCTCGAAGAAGATCCAAAAGTCGGGTGCCGGTATACTTCCTTTGTTTGCCCATCGAATCCACGAACTCCTTTCCAAGTGATTTTAAGAAATCGCCGTGACAGACATCACCGGCCCATCTCTCAAGTTCTAAGAGGGCAGGGCTGGGAGGGTCCCGCTTTTCCTTTTCAAAGTGGTCAGAGACATCACAAAGGAAGTTCAATCGCTTTTTTGCAGACCAGAAGAAAGGATGCGCCATAACTTGTGCTGCCACTGGACGAGATTTTGGCTCCTTGCGAAGCATAGAGCTGATTAGATCCTTAGCTTCGAAGGCATAATCTCCAAGGACATCCAGGAGATCCAAATCGAAATTGTCTTTGCGAATATTCACCTCACGCATGTATCGATCGCCACAATCAAAAGGATGGCTACCTTTGGTTAAAACGTAGAAGAATACCAATCCAAGTGAGAATATATCGATAGCACGTGTGGCTCTGCGATTGTGCATCATATCTGAGCCAACAAGAATCGAGCCTGACCCACCACCATCTGTGCTCGTGTCAACCATGGATCCTGGCTTATCATCATCGTCAAGAAGAAGTTCCGGGGCCCGCCAGCCAGATGTACCGGCCGCATGGGCAGTAGTAGCCCTGAAAGATGACTGTTCCACTTCCAGTTTTTTGCACAGTCCGAAGTCTGAAACGAGAAGTCGAGGTTTACCATTCTTAGACATAGCAACTAGGATGTTCTGTGGCTTTAGGTCACGATGGACAATACGAAGATTGTGGAGGTGCTGGATACCATTGGTAATTTGATAGAGTACGTTTGGAAGGTCCTTTTCACCACCTTGAGCCAGATCTCTGTGTAGGTGTGGCTTTTCAATGACATCACTTAACGAGGCAGGGCATAACTCCAAGGCGATATAAAGGAACCCAGCAGCGCTCTGTTGTGCAAAGTACCGGATGACTATTAGAATGTTAGAGAATGAATACAAGGGAGACTTTGGAAAAGTTACCATTTGGATGATCGTCACTTTCTCTTAAAAGCTTAGTTTCTTGGGATGCGATGTCATAAAATTGAATGAGCATCCGCTTGACAGCGACAGCGCGGCCATCAAACTTCCCTTCAAAGACCATGGTACCATTGCTACCTGTTCCGACTAATTTGTTTTGGTCTACTTCCAATGCCCCGATGCGAATTTTGGAACCAGAAACTTCCGCAGGGTCATTGGACACCGTCTGAATGTCAGGTTCGAGCGTGTTTTGAGGAAACATATTTTTGACATTGTGCACGGCATCTTCAACAGTTGGGGGTAGCTTTTTGACGGGAGCATTTTGAGACTCTTGGTCACTTCCAGTTTGACCTGGACGATCTTTCTTCCCTCGGTGATTGATGCCACCACGTCGTCCTCGTTTCCTTCTTTTCTTTTCGGGTGATAAGGCAAGATCGCCAACATCTTGCACAGCCTCTGGTAATGAGCTAGCGTCGTTCGCAGTAGTACCTTCAAGTGGCACAGCCGCAACAGCGTCTTCAGGAACGTCCGGGAGAGATGTGAAATCCTTAACAATAGGGGTGGGTTCACGAAGAGGTTTGTCTTCCGGAATAACTGATAGACGGGTAGCCTCGCGACTGTTGATGTTTGTGGCATCGTCGCTTGAATCGTCGATTGGTGGCACATCCTTAGTTACGGGTCGATCTTTGTGCGAAACGACAGATTTTTTATTGTGAAGTCCATGGCGGCCGATCCAAGCTCGTATTGCTCTTTGGTTCGAGATAACTAGTATCATCAAAAAGAGAATGAGAACAGGATTTTTCACAAATTCGACAACACTATCAATTGCTAGCCTTGGAATTTGCTGGAAGCTTTGTAATAGGGTTGGTTCACCAAGAAGTTCTGGGGTGAGGTCTGTGACAGTCACTTTGCTTTGGTTGTCATCTTCGAATAGGGGAGCAGATATGGTCAGACGAGGTTCGGTGGGTTCGTCGAGAAAATGAACACCAGTCAGCGCCGCTGCCAGCTCGGGCTGACCCATCTTTTTCCAAGACTCGCGTTTCAACGATTCACGTTGATAAATTTCGGCTTTGGAACCTGTTACAGCCAAAGGATATGATTTTCCAGACATAGCATAAAAACTTCCATCTTTAGAAAGGTTGATAACAACTCGATTTCGATGCTGGTCCGTTTCGGACATTTCGTTTTCAGCCGATAACTCGGGCTTAGGTTGTGGAAGTATCATCAACTTCAGATTCTTTTCCTCAATTCCCCAGGGTCTAAAGATGTCAAATACCCTAACAACAGGTGAAGGAAGCTTCTGTTGAAACAGTAGTTCGTGATCATCGTTCCGCTCACGATCGAATCCCATCACGTGGCCATCCTGCCCAGCGAGGATATATTTGTTGTCGAGTGTTTGGTGATATTTGTCTCCATATTTCTTCGCGTCTTGAACATTAGGTCCCCATTCATTGTACATTAAAGTAGCAATTGGGTGTTGGTCCTTGCCAACGATGTTAACTTCGTATTTTGATAACCCCAACCAAATCGTGGGATTTTGACATTCGTCAGCTTCTCTTCCCACGAATCCATTTTCAGGGCTACAGCTTTGATCCTTTGCATCGACAATGTAATCTCCTCCAAAGACCTGTAATATTTTTCCATTGGTGGCATCAACATGCACCATTTGAGTTTTTTTCGAACCAGTGTATACGACTTCGGGGTCGTCACTCTGGTAAGGTGACATTTCGTCAACTAATTTCTTCATTGTTAAACCTGTGTTGATCAGGCCACCGTTCGGAACATCCGGTCGATATATCCATAAACCACCATGTTCAGTGGGTTCAACAATCCAAACATAATCGTCAATACCCCATGGGGTCGGAGCTTCATTGAAATCGGCAGATTTGTTTCTTTTATGATGTTTGGTGGAAATCATCGAGACTTCAGGTAATTCTGCAGATGTTCATCAGGATTAGTGATTGTTCTCATGATGCGGAATGGAACAGCAAATAATACGCCTTCATTCGGACTACTTACGCATTCGCCATTTATGTTTACCCGTTTTTCTATCGCGCGCCCACACACTTCCATCAACGGTCGCCAGTAGCACAAAATCTTCTACTTCCCAGTCTTGGAGATCCCGCGCACTCGGCTGCGAAGAACCCCATCCAGGAGACTGAAGACTATTAGACTCAAGCCTACTGGATTGTGCAAGATGTGAAGGAGCTAATGGTGCTGAATCGGCGCTCGCATCGACTATATCGTGAGATCCGGCCTTTACGCTCAAAGTTTGTTTTCTTCGTGGAATGATCAAAGGGGTCTCGATGGTTTTTATTTTAGTTGCTTCAAGAGGAGTCCGTATGGCCTCTGAACTGCCGATCTCGGGCGAGGATTCATGTTGCCTGAGAACTGATCGCTGCTGCTGCTGAGCATCGACTAACCATGGTAGAACCAAAAAGAATGCTGCGAAGATGAATATATTATTCACGGCTTCGCCACAGGCCTGGGGCCTGACCATGATTGAAGGTCAACGTGTATTTATTAATACTTCGCACACGGCGAAGTATTTGAGGGATTTATTTATTTGCAGAGGGAGGTTGATGATGCAAGGAGATATCGTATGACGGTAGTTAAACAAAGATAAAACTTCGATGTTGAATTGAATTGTATTAAGTCTGATTGAATTCGAGTCTCGAGTTTGAACAAACAATAATGATGAACGAATTGCTAAATTGTTGCCCTCGATGAAACAAAGGGAGGGAAGGAAAGGAAAGGGAAGAGGAGTGATGGGATGGGATGGGATAAACCAAAATGTGGTGGTGGTGGCGGTGGTTGTGATTTGTGTAGCTGTGTGTGTGTGCGCGGTGGCTCGGTGGGTTTTTTCGTGTCAGAAGAATTAGAAAAAGAAGGCTAATAATAGGGACTTTTCCGATCCAATCCACATCCACATCCACATGAGCTAGTGCAGTTTGTAAACAAGTAGAAAGCCCCTCGATCAATTTCATAAGAATAAATTGGTCGATAGGTACGAACCGGCACGCGGAATTCAAATGTGGAGTATGGAGTAGAAACGGCGAGAGAGAGAAGAAAACTACCGGGTAGATAGTGGTAGTGGTAGTACTAGTAGATGAGGAAAACTATATAATTTATTGATTTGAAGCAATTCAGTTGATGGATCTGGACTGTGATGAGAGATTGAAAAGATTGAAAAGACTAAAAGAAGAAGAAGAAGAAGAACAACAACAACAACAAGAAGGGGAAGAAGGTAAGGGGTTTCCTCCTTCTTTCAGCTTACAGTACTACCTAGTACCTCTCCTCCTCCCTAGTACTGAGGTAGGATTCGAACGTTCGTCAGCTTACCTGAACATTTCTTCTCCTTGCTTCTACATCTACCCATCAACTCACTCACACAATCTCAAGTCAAAACTCGAAGTTGGTACAATCCAGGGTCAATTCAGCAATACTTGTTGGCATTCCAGGTTTCGAAATTATACCTCCCACACTTAATACCAATTAGGTAGGTGAAGATATCATCATTTGATTGAGATTTGCATTGATATAGTACTGTTGCTGCAAATTCTTGGGAATTGCACGTACGGAGTAAACTATCCAAAAAAGTACCTACTATGTAAGAGTATAATAAATTATCATACACATGAAATTGATAACATCCCTCAAACCTTAAACCTATGGAACCGATGGAACCGATGGAGCTTTCAAAATTAATACGTGCTTTATAACTAGGTATAATCACCCCATCTCAATTCTTATTAATACGCTCACATCGCCAGCAATGCCTATTCCTTTTCCAACCATGTCTCATTCATTGACTCACTTGGCTTTGACAATTTCCAAGCGGCTAACAGCATATTCATAAGCCTCTGTTCCAAGTAGTCACGGAAAGGTGTCCTGAAGGACCAAGAGTGACGACACCAAAGGCAAACAGGAAACATTAAGTAGTTCAAGATCAAGGGTCTAATTAGGAGCATTCTATTTTCCTCGCCCCGTAAGGAAGGTTTGAATGTGCGCGGGAGTAGCCATTGCCCAATGAATAGAGAACAGATGGAATACACTAGCAAAAAAACACCTAAATCACAGAAGAGACTTTAGACTCTGCTATCATAAAATTCGTATGACGGAAGCGATTCTATTGGCAGGAGCAGACGAACCATAACTTTGAATTTTGCAACTTTGGGATTATCTGGGTTCTAAAGACGTGGTTGTTTCAAAGCTGTGGAAAGGCAGATATTTAACACCAACTAGATACACACTGTTGGTGGATTCTAATATTGGGTCTTGCAAACACTTGGCTGGCAATCACACAATTCGTTGTTGGTGCAAGATCCATTGAACGGAAACTCTCAAAAAATAACCACAGAAAACCAAGAGAATTTAGAGGTTGTTCATCCATTCATTCATTATTGTTGCTGCAATATGTCTATGGTATAGTTGGTACAAATCTCCCTGACCATTTTTGCATCTTCATAATACAGTCGTCATTTTTTTCTTTCATTATGCTCATCTCTCTCTTCTCCGTGGTGCACTGCGAATGATATTGTCCACTCTGAGGAGGAGCTAATTTGAGTTAGTATTGAAGGGAAATGTGGGAATGATAATACTGACCTCTGCTGCCTCGGAAGCAGATGAGACTACTGCCTTCTTTAACTTGTAACTTTCAATAACTCCCAGCTCTCGCATGTCAGCGATTCCACCTCCTGGGGTCAAAAGATCCAGTCCGTATGTGGACATGCCATCGTAAATGGCTGTTCGGAGTCTAGCGACTAGATCGCTGGAATCATAACCGGCATTGTCAGCCAAGATGGTGGGTAATTGACGGAGTGCTACCGCAAAAGAACCAACAGCAATTTGTTTTTTGCCGTCTACTTTGACTGCGGCGCCTTCAACAGCTTTGGCCATTAACATCTCAGCACAGCCTCCACCAAGGGTAGTTCTTGGCTCCTTGACAGTTTGTGAAAGAACTGCGAGAGCATCATGAAGAGATCTCTCTGCTTCATCAAGTAACTGCTCAGTAGCTCCTCTTAGGACAATTGTGCAAGCTTGACCAGCAGCAACACCAGAGAATTTAATGAGAGTATCTTCACCAATAATCACTTCTTCAATCAGGTCACAATGACCGAGCTTGACTTGATCTGGGTGATCAAACGTCGATGTAATCTCACCACCGGTAACCAAAGCCAATCTCTCGATACCATCAAAATCGGCATGCTCAATGGACATGATACCGGCATCCGAAAAGAGTTGTTCAGGCCAGTTGTAGATAAGTTGTCTGTTGATGAAGCAGTTGATGCCATGTGCCTTGATCTTTTCAACCTTTGCCTTCATCTTATCTTTCTCGGCCTTCTCCAATTCAGCTAACTTTCCAGTGGAGCCAACCTTTACGCGGGCACCAAAAATCTTAATCTTATCCGTGTCCATGGCGGTGTTCGCAACAAGAATCTTAGCCTTTTCTAATCGTTTAGGTTGGTTGACTCCTATCTTCTTGTCCAAAATGAAGCCTTCATCGAGATATGAATCGCTCAACTTTCCACCAGCCTTTTTGATAATTTGGATGTGACTTAAGTCTGATGAACCCTTCATACGTAAAACAGCGTCAACAGCCAACTCTGCAAATTGGATTCGATCTTGCGAGAGGACCTTGGAGCTTAAAGTTGTGCGTGCGATGGCCAACAAATCTTTTCTGAAAGCTTCGGCATTGCTGCTGTGGTCCACCGCCGACTTCTCTAATGCTGCAAGGGCCGCCTGGCTTGCTATTCTATAACCTTCGATAATGGTCTGCGGATGTATCTTTTTGTCAACCAACTTCTCAGCTTCTCGCAGAAGCTCTGCAGCTAATACAGTAACGGATGTAGTTCCGTCTCCAACCTCGTCATCCTGCACTTTTGAGATGTTGACAAGAACTTTGGCAGCTGCGTTGTCCAAGGCAATAGCTTTGAGGATGGTAGCACCATCATTTGTGACTAAAATTTCACCTGTACTTGCGCTCTGAAGGATCTTGTCCATGCCCTTTGGTCCTAGAGTTGATTTGACTAAAGAGATGTTCATTCAGTAAATTACACTTTGGAAGCTTTATGGAGGGGTTCAAATTACCTAAATCTCCAACTGCGATAGCACCAACAAAAGCAGAGAGACGAGCATTCTCTCCCTTCTCTTCGGTTGTACCATCTTCAAAAATTTGGGTTGGGTTAAAGGAAGCCATCTTGCTTTGTATGGAGATCTGCGAGATATGCTACAATTTTTTTTGGAGTAAAACACCTCGTCGTCGCGTAAAGTTTCTAGGGGCGCGTCGAATAGTAATCGCTAATGTGGCTCTAAAATTAATTCGTTAGTGCCTCGCACACGAAAATTAAAGTTGGGGGAAAATCGATTTTTTGGCAGCCTTGTCTACTTGAAGAACCTGATCTCGACCACCACTCACATTCTTTTCGAGGAATTTTATCCTTTGTTTATGAAATTATTTCTATACAGGAGTTCAAGACTTTGGTTGCAATAATTCAATATCAAGACGCTGCAATCAAATCGAATAGTCTAATTCAAAATAGACTGTACAGAAGTGGGCTAGTGGGGTCAAAATTTCCAAACGAATTCACACAAAAACTCACCAACAACATTTATCGAACTGACAAGAGAACGCGCAAAGGCTGTTGATTGATCGCATTATATCGCAATCATGGCGCCAAGTTTCGATCATCTCCCAGATCCAGAAGAGGATGAGTACAATGAGGAAGAGCTCGACATTTCCGATTTAAGAGAACGTTTCGAAGTACAGCTCGAGCAAGGACTCGATACTTTCGTTGTTATCGATGGCCTCCCAGAAGTTAACGAAGATACTAAGCCTAAGTTGATCAAATTTTTGTTGAGAAAACTGGACTCTGTTGGCCAAACGAAAAAGGACTCAATACATATGCCCATCGGACCAGATGGCAAGTCGCACAAGTAAGCTTTAGATGTTCTTTGTCATCCCTCAATTTATATATTGATAAGAATAGATTTGCCTTCGTCGAATACTCCTCCCCTGCTGAAGCTATTGCTGCATGCAAAGCCCTCGACGGCGTGCCCCTCGACAAGAAACATACCCTTCGAGTCAACAAATTGACGGATATTGATCGCTTTGGTCGGGAAGGACGCGTTGACGAGAATTACACCCCTCCAAAAATCGAAGAGTTCACCGAGAAGGAGCACTTGAGATCATGGCTTGCGGATCCAGCCGGACGTGGACGGGATCAATTTGTCATGTATAAGGATGACAGAGTACAAGTTCTTTGGAACAACGAGAAGGATGCACCAGAAAGTATCGTCGATCGCCAACACTGGACTGAATCATTTGTACAATGGTCACCCCAAGGTACTTTCTTGACCTCGATGCATCAACAAGGTGTACAGCTCTGGGGTGGACCATCTTGGACTAGACAAAAGCGTTTCGCGCATCCTTTCGTCAATCTTGTCGACTTTTCGCCCGGAGAAAAATACCTCACAACATGGTCAAATAGACCAATCACTATCGGAGAGGAGGGACACCCAGCTTTGTCTATTGACGATGATGGAAAGAACTATGTCATCTGGGATATTGAGACTGGCTTGCCATTACGTTCTTTCGCCAATCTCGATTTACCAAGCAATAGCGTTGATGCAGACGGTAACCCTATCAAGAGGAAGATACAATGGCCAGCGTTCAAGTGGTCTTCGGATGATAAATACGTTGCGCGTTTGACTCAAGGCTCGTCGATTTCTGTCTATGAGTTACCTAAAATGAACCTTCTAGACAAAACCTCGATAAAAATTGACGGTGTAATGGACTTCGACTGGGCACCAGCAACCCCACACCGTGAGGGTGTCAAGACATATGAGCAACTGTTCTGCTACTGGACTCCAGAAATTGGTAGCAACCCAGCTAAGGTTGGATTGATGAGCATTCCATCTAAAGAAGTTGTCCGAACATTGAACCTCTTCAGTGTGACCGACGCAAAGCTCCACTGGCAATCAGACGCATCATATTTGTGTGTCAAGGTTGATAGACATTCGAAGTCTAAGAAATCTCTTGCAACTAGTTTGGAGATCTTCCGCGTTAAAGAGAAGGGAGTCCCTGTTGAGGTTGTTGATTCGATTAAAGACACCGTTATTAACTTCGCTTGGGAGCCTAAGGGTGACCGCTTTGTTATCATTACAACCGCAGAAGTCGTTGCAGCTACAGCCGTTCCACCTAAGACATCCGTATCCTTCTACTGCCCAGAGAAGATCAAGGGTAACGGTGTCGGTAACTTCAAGCATATCCGCACATATGACAAAAAGAACAGCAATGCCATTTACTGGTCTCCAAAGGGTAGATTCGTTATTGTAGCCACAGTCCACTCGCAACAAAGTTTCGATATGGAATTTTATGATATGGACTTTGAGGGCGAGAAACCCGAAAGTGATAAGGACTTGACAGCCAACTTACAGCTTATGAATACCGCAGATCATTATGGTGTAACAGATATCGACTGGGATCCCACAGGACGCTTCGTTGCTACCAGTGCCAGTATTTGGAAGCACACCGTAAGTAGCTAGTATTCCTTTTTGATTCATATACTAACTATCAGTAGATGGAGAACGGCTACCATTTGTATGACTTCAAGGGTGAGCAGCTTCGCGAAGAACCAGTTGAGAAGTTCAAGCAATGGTTGTGGCGTCCTCGACCACCCACTCTCCTCTCCAAGGAGGAACAAAAGCAAATCCGCAAAAATCTCCGTGAATACAGCAAGGTATTCGATCAAGAAGATGCCGACCGTGGTGCATCCGCCGATCTTGCTGTTGTCGAACACAGACGTAGACTCTTGGACGAATGGCTTGCATGGAGAGCAAATATGGAGGAGGATGTCAAGGCCGATAGAGAAGACGCAGGTCTTCCCCTTGACCCTCTGGAGCCTCTCAAATCTAAGATGGCAAGCGGTGATGAAGGACAAGCTATTGAGATTGAAGAAATTGTCGAGGAGATTGTTGAGGAGACTGAAGAGATTATATCATGAGTAACCAAGGTCTCCCCATAGTCCAGAATATTTCTTTTATCTGTCCTTTACGACTATGTAGGGGTTGGAGTTGACAAAAGCTATGGCATTGATTTCGAGGTTCATGGATTTTTCCAATTTTTCTCGAGGTGTTTACATATGCATACTAGGTAGATGAATAGTAAAAAGCTTGTGGGCAATTTGATTGTTTAAAAAAAACTGACGAGTCACCACAAGTACTTGGAATTGATATTGCTCAGCTGTCTTAATATCACGCTTCTTTGCTTGACCTATCCTGGTGGAGCACAAACAGTACACAATTGCCCATATTTGACATTCTCAGGGCTCTCTTTGAAAATGTGAGTCTTGAGAGTGTTGTTCCTAGTGCGTTTACCATAAACATTCAACAAATTTTTACATCCATTCTCATGCCTCTACTGTGAAATCAAAGATCTAGCTCCTAATTCAAATTATACAAACTAAATACATTCATCTCTTCCCCCCAACAAAACTCATACCATATATATTGAACACAGGTAGATGGACTCTTTTGATACCAAATGGGTCTGCATCAAAGTATCACATAACTCGGGTATCGTTTAAGAAAGGGGGTGGAAAGGGTAGTTGGAGGCATATATTAATATCTCAAATACCAAAAATGCTATTCAAGGTATATTGGTCATAAAATTTGACACTTGAGGTATTAATACATGAAATGATGCTATATAGAGTTATTATCGTATTATCTATAAAGGAGCCTATCAAATCTGCGCAAACCGACTCTTCCAGCGAGTGGCGTCGTTATTCATTTCATCTGTCTTATCGTACATCCCGTCCTTCTTCCTAATTTTCCAACTCTCCATGTCGACACGTCACACGTCACATATATTACATGTTACACCTGGATAGGTATTCACCAATCTCCCCAAGTCACTCCAACTCCGATAATAATCCACGCTCCCCAATAGGGAGATCCGGGGTGGAGGGAAGACGCGCCGCTCCCGCTCAGCCAGTTGGTTACTTTGTTCCAGTCGGATTCGAAGGCGTTGGAGGAGGAAGTTGTGGGGGTAAGGATGAGCGATGCGGTGGAATTGGGGGAGAGGGTGGATTTGGTTTGGGAGGTGAGGCGCGTGGGGGGGAGGTAGGTTCCTGAGGAGAGAAGGGTGCTTGGGATGGGGGTTTGAGAGAGGGAGGGGGGTGATGAGGCGGGGTTGGTGCTTTGTGCGATTGTTTGGATGGGTTGGGTGGGCTTGGTTGTTTGGAGGGAGTTTTCGCTTTCGGTGGTTGATAAAGCGGTGGTTGACAGAGTGGTGGCGGATGTGAAGGTTAGGAAGGGGAGGAAGATGTAGAGGAGAGGGAGGATATGCATTTTGAGACTCGAGAGTGGTACTTTTGGTTATGTGATGAATGAAGAATGGGAGGGTTTGTTGGAATTGAAGTAGAAGTAAAGAGGGATAGAAAGTAGGTACTAAAGATATGTATTGATGTTTCTTCGAGATGGAAATAGTTAGACCAGCTAAAGCGTATCTCTAATCGATTGAAAAGAGGATCTTTCTCCTGCAAATACTTATGTTACGGATATAAATTGCTGTGTAACTAAAGAAAGACTGCAAGGAAAGCAAAAGACGATTAAAAAGATGTATACATCGGGAGAAAATGAGAAGAGACACACAAGACTATGGACAGGTGTGCAGTGCAACAGAGTTTCCTAGATGGCTGCACAGCCATTAACCTCGACCTTTCACTCAGACTCAACTTGCAGAATTTCTTGCTGCCTTTTCGGCCTTGTCTGTCACTTGCACTGGAAGGCCTAGCCAGAGCTATGGGGACATAATAAGGTCTTACGAGGTGAGCTGAGAAATCCTTAAAATTCTTTGATGCGATCGAAGTATGATTTCCTCGTGTGTACATAGGCAATTCTCACATCAAAGAGTGTCTGAGTGTCAACCGTAATATTTTCAATATTCAAATCATGACTGGACAATCAGATGATGGCTGCAATGGACTGGCGACTCAACATCAGTCTTCAAAATGGAAGGGGCGATGAGGGTGCTTTCTTAGAAGTACTAGTGTCATTCTTATCCTCAGTATTAGTATAAATCCCCCCTCTCTTTCTCCTTCATCCTCACTTTCCACATTCAGAAGATTAGTGAAGAATAATAATGTGTCAAGTTAGAATTGGATTAATGATTGTAGGTAGGGTCAGATGTTAGGTTATATGGCGAGGCCAACAATACAATGAAACGGTCTTGAAGAGGCGCTTCAACCGCGCGCGAAGCATACACACCCAAGATTGACCCAACTAAGATGCTCGCAGGATTCCAGGTTTTTGAAATCAATTTGAATTAAATTTCCATTGAGCTGTACTGCCTCCATTATTTCCACGATAGTTTCCCAGTCAAGTTTTAGCCAACAAAGATTGCACTTCTCTGCCTAAACATTGTGTTTCTGTTTGAAAGTGTGATCTTCTCCAATACAGATCTTATATGCTAACTTCGCATACTCTCTAGCTTGCTGCAAATGTTGCGGAGCCAAAACAGAATAAACACTGCAGAGATAAACCCATGCCTCGATTACTCCAGGCAGCATTAACCCCCATTTCGCAATCTCAAGAGGTTTTCCGGGTAACGCAGGTAAGCTTGCATTGTTGATCACGAAGCCAATGGACTCCAGGGCTCTTACCGTCGTCGATACAGCTTTCTGGGTCGTTTCCCGCTGGGAATAAACTCGAGCTAATCTGAAATATGATTCTCGTAACGCTAGTCGTGGAACGTCGATTGCCGGACGCTTATACGTCTTTTCGAGAGCATTCAACAAACGTTCGGCCTGAGGAATAGACACTTGGCTCGCGTCCAAAACTATCTTCAAATTTCTGAGCAACTTCTTTCTCATTGTGATTTCTTTTCTGGATGTGTTCTCCGAATCAATGCAGATGATACACTTGCATCGAAATCCCCAATGTTTTAAACCATTTTGTATTTCATCGCTCTCTCCCGTGGGCAGTTTGTACCAGTGTGTGACTTCTGTATTTGCGGGTATATCACTTGTAGCCCGAACCAATTGTAGGTCACCAAGAAAGCTTCGACGAGCATTGCTAAGACAGGAGTGATTGATTTTTGAAGCCATGAGCCAGATGCCGCATGAGTGATGCTTGTCATCCTCTTCGGGCTCCGATGAATGGCTCTCGAAGGTAGAGAGGGGGCAGCCAAAGACATTGAGAGACATGATTTGTTCAACTAGGAAGCTATTTATGAAAGAAAGCATTAACATCAGACAAATTATTTCAGGATGGCAACGTACGTATCAATGACTGGTTTCCCATCAACCTCGGTTTCTTTCGCAAGCTTATAAGATCCACGATGAAGC
The DNA here is from genome assembly GCA_004916875.1 of Botrytis galanthina. NCBI lineage: Eukaryota > Fungi > Ascomycota > Leotiomycetes > Helotiales > Sclerotiniaceae > Botrytis > Botrytis galanthina. The sequence continues at coordinate 46,410 of PQXL01000077.1, forward strand.
GCAGTGAAGTCAGGGATAAGGGATGGATTCTTCCAGAGCTTTTGTACGATGGCCGTTATGAGATCTCCCTGCGTGCCGACTATCATTCGATTCGTATGGACATTGATCAGAAGAGTAGTTTTTGCATGGATATCCGAGTCTTTTGACACTCCAGCATAACAATGAGCGAACGCCTTCTCACACAAGAGCAATTCTCCAGCCTTCACGGCTCTAGTAACAAATAATCTTTGTCCACGGTCTGGGGAAGACTTGACGACGACTGGTCCAACATATGTCGCGTGGTCTAAGTGTGGTGGTCTAGTTGTTGAAAGTTCCTTGTAGATTGACCTAAAGTCGTACATGCCACTTTCCTGCTCTTTTACACGGCGACAAACCCGCTTGAGTCCTGTGGTAGCAGCAGAATTATTGGGATACTTTGCGCAGAGATTTTCGAAAATATTACGGCATTCAGAGAATCTTTCGAGCCCATATAAAGCCTGTCCTGCTCGGTACAGTGCCTTTTCTGGTGCATCTTCAAGGGAGATCATGCATCCCGTGTCAATCAATGCAGCATCAAAATTTCCATCCTTGAGGTATGCCAATGCGCGATTGAGACGTATCGTCTCTGCAAGATGGGTGGAAGGACTACATTTGAGAGCCGCAGTATAACTATGGTAGTAAGGGTTAGCGAAAGGGATTTCCACGTGTAATACGCGAGTCTGTGTCATACTTCTGAATGGCCTCCCAATACTGTTTCTTCTCCATCGCCTCATTCCCTTCTTGCTTCCAGTCCTCTGCAGTCTTACTGATGTCGATAACCGTAGGCTTCCACTTCTCTGGCAACAGATTGTGATGTGCATCGAGGTAGGTTATGTCGCTCACATGGTCGACTCGAAGACCATAACCACCATCACTTGTAGTTTTGAAATACGGCTCCTTTACTAAGAAAGCATCATCCTTCATAATGACACTTGTAGCTGGGCGAACCTTCTCGTCCGGCTGTTGATAGAGTTGCAGCTGTACAGCATCTTCGTTTTCGTCCTCAACAATAGCCATGATCGCTGTCATTCTGGTGGGAGGTGTTGATGCCCGGACGAGAAGATAGCTGCCGCGGTGATGAGTTTCTAGTCTCAGGTCTTTGATTTTTATTGGCTTCAACTGGTTAAGAGGCGTAGTAGATGGTGCATATGTGTTGGCAACAAAGGAGGTATGTAACTGCATGCTGTTTTGTCTTAGAAGCCAGTACACTTTCTGTGATAAAGCATTCATCATGAAGTCCCTGATGAGTTCCAGTCGAGGTTTCATGTCTCTGGGGTGCTGCCCTTGACGAATCATGGCGGCTTTCAAAGCCATCCGCTGTCGTTCCAGTATCTGCACATACTGAGAAACCTCTGACACATTGTCAATGTCCATTTTGGTGGGTTGAGTACACCGTTAGACTTCGGCCGTGAGTTGAGGAGTTGATGGATATCGAGAAAGTAAAAATGAGAGTGATTTATCCCTCAATAAATGAAACAGGTCTATCAGATGCAAACGCTGATTCTCCCAGGGTATCCAATAATACAAACTGCAGTCCAACAATATAAGGCGTTGACGATCTAAAAGTAATTGGATATTTGAAAATAGTTCAATATTCTAATCAAATTCAATATCTTAAATGACTTGAATGTTTTAACTGGTTTGGAGATTTGATAATCGTCATTATTGATGGATTACCCTGGATCCTCCCCTATCTTCTGATTTCCCATCAACTTTCTTCCCATTCATCTGCTGCTAATCGAAGCCTAGCCTGCCTGTAGCCAGGTCGCATGCATGTTATGCGTGATGCTTGGTGATTGTATCTATTTTTCTTTTCAAGGTGGCTGTGATACTTCGGGTTGATGCCTTTGAACGTCTTGGTATCCTGTCAGATTCCGACACTTGCAAACGACTCAATTATGATCACCCCCTTCATGTACAGCTTCTGTTTGCTTCTAATGCTTGATTTTTATCGGGAGCACGCTTCGGCTAATGTATTCGCTCCTACAGGCAGTAAACGAGGGTCTTTGAATTTGGATAGAAACAAGGATTGAAATAATAGAGCAAGTTGACACATTCTATACAGTAAATGAATTTTTTATCCAACGATTTGCAAATTTAGAACTTTGAAAACTTTGGGAATGGGACCGCAGTCCGATCTCTTATAAACCTGCATCTAATTATGCGCCATTTGAAAGATTGAACCAAACATCTTACTCCGATAGGTACCTTCCATATTAAATTATATAATGCTTGTATGCATCCATCTCAAATTATTCATAACATCATATCCGTGTCGGGACTTCGCTTGAACTCCTATTCCAATTGCTCGCCCCTTCATCCTCTCAATGGGAGGATATGTTGAATCAGAACCTCTCTTCTACATAGAGGACATTCCGGTTTCTCCCTGACCCAATCTCCGATACAGCTCCAACAGAATACATGTCCACATCCCAACACACTCGGATCTTTCAGTTCCTCCAAACACAAGGTACATTTTCTGTTTTGCTCCCCCTTTATCCATCCCATAACCTTGTTGTCACTCAAATCATATCGTGCGCCTGTTAGCACAGGTGTATTTGTAGTTTTGCTAATAGAGCTGGAAGAATGGGGTATAGCTGAGGATGAAGCGAGGAGATCGCTAGGAGAAGATGGTGAGTCAACGGAGATTTCTACGCCATTAGATAGAATGGCGGAACTTCCAGGTGCAGTGGAAGGAACATCGGCGGAGAAGGTATTATTCAGGTGGAGGTAGGTTTGCACGCTCATTTGAAGGAGTAGAAGTACACCTAAGACTTCATATCCTACCCGTTGTTCCGATGGAGCAATGCGCTTTGTAAAGATATAACGTAGTCCTAATAGGCGTTTTGACAGTTGGTAATAAGACCCTGAGAAATAAAAGACGGTGAGAGTAAGGGCGTGAACGGGCGAGGGTGACGTGATTGTTGAGAGATGGGTGAGAATATACTGTTGAAATTTGTAGGAGTATGACTTTTCTTGTGCTTTTCGGGTAAGCTTGCGGAGATTGGCTTCGAGCTTATTACGGATGCGAGTGCGAAACGATGGAAGGATCTTGGTAAGAGAATATGGAAGAAGTATTGAACTCAAAATATAGCCTGCGCGTCGAGAAATGTCGGGAAGTCTTAGAGTATCGTCTTCAATCTGAACAATGTCACAGTACTCTTCTCCTAATGTCCGGTTGCCAATGAAGGTCGTGAGACCGAGATAGAGTAATTCTGAGAATGTTCGCGCTTCATTGGTATAAGTGTGAAGAAATCTCGCTCCATACAGCCGGCGCAGGAGATTCGAAAGATGGTTCAGGAGAACTCCTTCAAAATATGCATCTTTTTGATGTGATCGAATTATATCTGGGGCTGCTGCGAATGGGTACTGATAGGATGGACCCTTGACATCCGAGGGGGATATCTCAGATATATGATCAGTCATTATCTGTATTAGATTTTAGAGAGAAATATTATAATAAAGTTGAAGTTGGTAGGTTTCACAAGGTTGCGTGAGGAATGTGTCAATGAATCAAGAGCTTAGAGCCGAGGTCGAGCTTTCCGCCATTTCCTCAGCCTTGTGCCACAATGTGGCTAAGATAGCTCGAGGCTACTCTTATCTAATTTCCATGTGGCTTCCTTACGTATCAGATTAATTTGGGATATTCATATGAAAACGTCTCCCTTTCTAATAAGTTACCCAGTGTTGTTGTGTCGTTTGCACTTATACCCAGTTCAATTCTTTACATCTCACTTCAGTCATTCATTATCAGCTTAGTGCGGCAGATGTGGTATTGCAATAGGCGGTAGAATGGATGGAGACCCCGCTGTTGAGAATGAGCTCGACTCTTTCAGTCGCACTCTTCCCTTACCCTATAGAGTTGCATTGATCATTGTATTAGGTATGTAGTACTTCTCTACCAAGTATATTACTGAAACTCATACACTGACATTCAATAGGAGTCTGGGCTTGGGGCGCAAATCTTCATTATCTTTCAATTGTTAAAATTGTAAATCATCATTTCACTCGAACTCCTAGAACACTCTAACCCAAGTGCCTCGCAGAATGTTCCCTCACTCATCCAATACCCACAACGAGCTTCTCCTCGTACTGATCCTCCGCATCATCTCTCTGCGTATCGACTTGCTACTTATCTCACAATTCCTCTTGTCCTCTCAATCCTCCTCTTCTGGGCACTCGCCCATCGCGACCCAGCTCTAGTGATCTACTATGATTTTCTTCCGATAACTTATATCTGTCTTCTCTTCATCGCGTTTCTGGTTCCCTTACGCCGCGCATCCTACTCTGGTCGTCTTCATTTTCTCGCCGCCCTCAAGCGTGTTTCAATTGGCGGTCTCGCTCCTCCCAATGAAGGCAAGTTCGGCGACATTCTCCTGGCTGATGTTCTCACCTCCTATGCGAAAATTATAGCCGACCTTTTCGTCTCTTTTTGCATGTTCTTCACCCCTTCTGGTAGCGCAACTTCTCGGCCTGATCGTGGCTGTGGTGGACAATATCTCGTCCCCATTATGATCGCGATACCTTCACTTATTCGTTTTCGGCAATGCATAATCGAATACCTACGAGTTAAGAATTCACGCTCATCTACTTCTGGATGGGGTGGCCAACACTTAGCCAATGCGCTCAAGTATTCCACGGCGTTTCCTGTGATAATATTCTCCGCTATGCAACGCAACCTCTCCGTAAATGAAACTTCGATAAACATCACCACAACAACACTCTATCGATTCTGGCTACTGAGCGTACTCATCAACTCTCTATACTCTTTCTACTGGGATGTGACTAAAGACTGGGACCTCACTCTCCTGACTCCGTCATCAAGAAATACAGCCTCCTACCCCCTTCGACCTCGCCTATATCTCCCAACACAAGAGCTCTACTACATCGCCATTCTTTTTGATTTCCTCCTCCGTTTCACGTGGTCTCTCAAACTCTCTCCTCATCTTGACCACTTTGCCGATTTTGAAAGCGGCATTTTCTTATTAGAGGTATTGGAAGTCGCTAGGAGATGGATGTGGATATTCCTGAGAGTGGAGACGGAATGGGGACGAGAAAAGGAAAAGGGTAATGCAAATGGATTGCTAGGTGGCCCAGGAGTGGACGATGTTCTGTTAGGCGATTATAGGGATGAGGATGACTATAGTGATTGAGATGTGCGACTTTTATGCATCCGGAGAAGTAGACTGGAGTCGATTATACTACTTAATATGAATGGATGTGCTGTAGTGAAGTCTAGATCTTTAGGTGAATAGTAGCATGCATCTACAGACACTGAACATGATACCAGGAGAGATTGAGCTCATGAATCAACTGAATGTAGGATATAGCTGGCTGGCTATTTCTAGAAAAGGGAAAATTGAAATCCCAACCAACATATATATCACTCATACCTATAATCACCAAACTCACCGACTGTGAGCTCCTCGATCTGCAAACAACCTCCAACGCCTATCTGGAAGAACCGACATCCCTCGTCTGGCGACTGAGCATCGCGTTAGCTTCCATTCTCCCCTGCACTTTATTATTGCCCATGCTTTCTTTATATGCACATTCGAATTGTGTGGATGCTTCTCTGAGGGTTCAGCATTAAACTTGTTTAAGCCAGTGACATCAGATGATATCTAGTTATTAGTCTATAGATCGAATCGAATCGAATTCTCCCCTCTCCCTCTCACCTCCCCGTGTCGCTAGCTCAAAGGAAGATGGGAGAAATTTAACAAGGAGCTATTACCACATTGTCGCATCGCCCTGATCAGGGTAGAGGATAGCTACAAAAATCTATTCAACCTCTTCCTGATGAATTTCCAGAACTCCACACAAGACTTCAGAAGCAATTGTCAATTTGCATAGGTAGTAGGTAGGTATGCATAGATACGTCTGGGATTGTACGAAGTGAATATGTAATATACCAAAATGGCTGTTCTATACATCAAGATTTACCTACTGAGCCGTAGGTATACCGACTCCTTCACTTCTCTCCGAAGCTTGGACAAATTGGATTCCAGGTATAAATCGACCAACATTCAAACAAAACCCATGCCTATATCGCCACGCCGTACTCCGTCCCTGTATCCAAGCCAATTCGAGTCTTTGCAAGCAGAAAAACATAACATAATACGGAAAACGGATATGTATGTCTGTCATAAAACATAACGCCTGATAGTAATTTCTTTTTGTCCTTCTTTTCTCTTCTGATCTCGGCTCATGTTCTAAAAATTAGATTAAGAACAAACACGCGCTGGGAAACCTGAATTTGAACAAACGGAGCTGTAATAATAGCAAGAGTTTGGGAATAAATAGTGCACTGTGCTTTGATTGGCTTCAGGAAATGTTGTGGTATATGCGCGTAGTTGTTGAAGAGAAATTCTGTCGAGAAGGCGCAAGACCAGGCGGAGGTTAACTTCTAATAATCATCGTCGTCATCGCCTCGGCTACCATCTTTTCCACCTTTTCCTGGTCCGTCCTTTCCATCCTTACGGATTGGGATTTTGATACCTTTTAATGTCATTAGAATCAATTCTTCGAGCTGCCAGAAAGAGGGGTATGGTCGTACCTTGTGTAGCAAAGCATTTACTTAATGCTGTACTTTCTACCACACCAGGGAATTTCTTTGCGGAGTAAACTTTAAACACCTCCGAGAAACATGAGGCAAGAACAGGGGCCTTTCCAGTGTTAACGGAACACGATGAGTTGGCGTTATTTTGTGGTGCTGAAGGAACACCAACATTGACGAATGAGAATCGAAGGCTGCTTTAATATTAGCACAGGACGTACTAAGGAATGACTAGGTAGATTGATAGCTTACCGGAAATCACCTTCGGTTCGGACGGAAAGGTCTTGAAGTACAAACCAGATCCCGATTCGGTCATCCGGGTCTGTAAGACGAAATGCAGAGGCCGACAAACTGCCAATGAGATTTCGTGTGAACATTCCTTGTGGGGGATTTGTCTGGCTTATGGGTATGCGACCTAATCCGAGATCTTGTGGGGTGAAAGGACGAGAGGGGTAAGGATCTTGATTATTGTGGCTTGGGACGGATTGAGATGCTATGAAAAGTTGATCAGCACATTATTTTACATTTGTAGTCATCAAATTCAGCAAGGGTTCATACGTTGGGGATAATAATAGTTTGACTGTTGAGGTGGTACTTGGTATCCATTTGGAGGTGGGTAGTTGGGATTTCCACCGTAACCTGACTGTTGTCCGGGTTGTTGCTGTGAGTATGCGCTCACTTGTGGCGGGCCTGGAAACGAACTGAAACCAGCTCCCTGGTAAGGTGGCGCACTACCATATGTTGGGCTGGTGGGTTCTCGTTGACTTTGTCCGGGAAGTAGGCTCGAGTATGCAGCTGCACCTCCTTGTATTTGTGTATAAGATACTGGAACTGTGGCTGAGATCGATGGAGAAGTTTGCGAGTGGCGGACAAGATTGACTGGTCGATCGCCATCCGCTGACCATAGGTCTACGTTAAGCACAAACATTCCATGTTCGATGTTGCTATTTAGACATTAGAATGATTGTGTAGATGTATGGTGTTGGAACTCACTTGACGTCTACCTCTTTCCCAGTGGCAATCTCTGTTATACTAAGCTTGACGCATGGAGGAGGAGTGATAGGCCGACGATCCTACATCTGGTCAATTATGATCGAGAATGAAACCACATGAGAGGATAGATTCTCATTGAATTCTTTGGTTCTTACCTTGTCTCCAAATCCACACATTCGAGCTCGTTTTGGTTGTTGTTGAACTTCCAAACTAGAGAATCAATCAGCGACGCTCGCCCCGATAACATAATCGAAGTTTAATATGCCACCCCTGACCAAAATGAGGGGGAGAATTCGATCCAAAATCAAAACATACGTATATTTTCTCCCATCTACAGTAATAGACCGAGGGGACGGCTCTTGCCCTGGAAGCCCAATAGAAAATGACGACACGGCCTCTGAGGATGGCAAATGTTCTGGGGGAGGAGGACGAGAAACGGGCAGAGAATTGTTGTATTGTTCGTAGGCCGAAATGGTTGAATGTTGAGATCCCATTGTTTGTGGCATCGAGTATGGAGCTCCCTGATGAGGTGGACCAGATCGATATGTTGTATCGTGAAGACTTGGCATGGTTGATCGAGGATGCATATCGCGAGGTGGTGAAGCATATGCTGTAGTATTCATGATTAATATATAAATTTTATTAGGCCGTCGTCAATGACAGCCTAGCCCTTAATTAATCGATCTTGCTCAATATTTGCGTATCCTAAATTCTTTATGAAGCGGTATAGATGTGAAGAGAGCGAACGGGTATGTGACGGTGTAAATGTGCATGTATATATGAATGATATGAATGATCGATGAGGTAAACGGTTTAGATATGTACTTCTATAAGATGGTGATGACAATGGATGTAGCTTCAAATAATTCGGTAGCGGAAAGTCCATCTGAAGGTTTTTGGTTAAAAGGAATAACCTTGAAGATGATCCTGGTTGTCAAAGGATAATCTTAAAAGCGCGGAACCACGATAGGACACCTCCTAGCTCAGTGCAGCGTTGCACGCTAAAATTGATGTATGTAGGTATGTATGTAAGTGCTATATACGGAGGTAGTAGGTGTGTGGGCACTGGGCACTGGGACTGGGACTGGCATTGGGACTGGCATTGGGACTGGCACTGGGAACTGAAATTTCCTAGATAGTGTGTGTGGGATTGGCAGAAGTAGAGGTTAACCAAAGTATCGATGGTCGGATATCTCCCTTCCTTCTTCAAAGTCTTCAGAGGAATCTCTTCTTCTCTTCACCGAGGGCAAATACTATCGTGTCGGAGCTCCAAGACGAATGTGTGGCGAGAGAATTCAGAGGGTGGTGGTGCACGCAATCAAACAGACATCTTCCGCAGAAATGCCCTAGTTCCTCTCTTCTCCCCAAGTTCTCTTGAGTCTTGCTTGACCCTTTACAGAATCTTTAAGGTTTGTCAAACGGATGGGATAATGTGATAATGCCGTAATAGGTGGATGGCATCAGATACCTAGTACGCGATGTAAACAATTTTTCTGTTGTGTCTTAGAACTTGCTTGGGGGTCTCTGAGGGGCTTTCGGCAGATGAAGGGGTAATTAGGTCTGATGGAGCGAGGTGAGTGCCCGCTACTCACTGCCCACTACTTAATGCCCACGATCCACTGCCTTGCTAGCTAGTTAATCTAGAACGACTAGGTGATGCTCCATTTGGTGCTCAAATTTGACAGCGGGTAGAAAAGCTTGGAATCGAAATACACAATCGCATATCGTATGGGTTCTGGAAATTCTGATTCACAGTAAACCAGATATTCAATTTGAGTTTTGTAACTCGTTGATCTCCCGGAACCTAAGTTACTGCTGTTAGAACTTACAGCGGTGTTTATTTGAGTTAATTACTGTTATTTATAGGGCTTAACTAGGTACCTGGGTATACATATCTACCTACCTACCTACACAGCACCCACATAGTCAATTGGCTCTTTCGTATTTCGTATTTCTTAATCATCTGACAGCACAAAAATCACTGAACTACCTTAGATGCAGGCACCGATGAAGTATCGATTTAGGGGAACTACTTAACGAGTAATGTTCTAAGCAAGTCTTATACAACACATCGTGGATATTCATACAAATCTGATTAGAGGCAAACGGAAACTCATCAAAATTAGAACAATTCAGCTATCAAAATACAGTAACGAAGATTGTAAATTCGATTTGACAGTTATATTGCAACCAATCATATAACATCATCTAATCTAACAAGACTCTCCCCTCAACAATCATATAAGTATCATATAATTGAATTCCCATGTAACCTGAAGCTTTCTATGTAAGATAATGTGTAGAATTCGATTGGCCGCCGATATGATCTAATAATGTAATATGATCTGATGGTCATTTCACGACCCTCACGTTAACACACACCGTATGGTTGAAAGTCTCGATATCATTGGATTCTCGTTACTTTACATTATCATGTCATATCATCCTATTCCCTCCCACCCCAGCAGTTTTTAAAGGAGGAAAATCCGATGGGAACCCCAAAGGCACCAAAGCCCAAAGTGCTGGGTTGATCATGAGTTGTGTCACAGTGCAGCCGTCCCAAATTTCAATCCGAATTGCCCCAATGAAACTCGACTGGTAAAAGTAAGTATCGCTTGTCTCTGCGGCGACGTACATGCATGCTTGGCATCCTTAAGCATGAATTCCTAAAAGTTGGAATTCATAGATGGATCTATTCGGGTGATCGCAGGAGGTAGCAAGATATAGAAAATGTGCCACCCAGCATATGCACGAGCGTTTGACAGTTTGGGAATTGGGAATCTGGGAGCAGCTGGGCCGTCTCAAAAGAGAGATGTGCTGCGGCAGTGAAGCGGCAGGAGTTTAGGTTGCATGCAACAATACGCCATGCTGAGAAATGATAGGTACTAAGCCTCTCGACAAAAATCATTTACTGATCATTTTGGAAGACCCCTCGTATCACTGATTTATGTTTATTGCTTGATTATACCATAGATACCTCTCCTGGCCGGTTCCTGCTCGCTTCCGCCTGGATCTCACCAAGTACTGTTAAGGATGGTTTAGCATTGATCGAGCTGTCGACTTAAAAACGCGGAATTAACAAAGATGTATTTTTAACCAAAGATACAGCTAGATAAGCTACCACTTCAATCTTCTATCTCTTCAAAATCCAGATCGCGTTTACCCTCGAAGATCGTTTGTGATCAGACCTTAATGAGCTCGGCATACAATTCTCTCTACCCCATGCTCAGCTATCAAGGATGATGATATGCTAACAAGAATAGGAGAGTCCGATTGGTATGGATAACGAAGGTGCCAGGAAGGTGTTTACCGTTGGTTTGGTAAAGTACCGTAGATGCAAGCATCAGGATCAGGGTTTAGTAATAGATACTAGGTCTCGTTAGAGTGGCACGACGAGGTTAAATGACAAGGTGCCTTTACATCATCCTGTTTGGCTAAATGTGAATTGCGTCCTCATGACTAACGGCTTAGAAGAGAAATTCTCCACGACCAGAACCAATGGTCCAATGGTCCGATGGTCCAAAGATAATCCACAATCATGGTCCGACAATACGCCATACTATGATCAAGCTCTAGTAAGCACTTGAACATCGTACCCAACGGAACGTTCTTGCATTTGTTGGAAATTCGTGAGATCGAATGAAATTGTCTATGGGGTCCAAAAACTCACCCAGTTAGGTAAGATAATGAATATGCGGGTATGATTTGGAGGGGCTTTTCATTGGCATATTGCGGGCAGCCGGATAATGCTTTTCGGCCAACCCAGGATTGGAAACCTTGAGACTTGGGTCTTGACTCCTGGTGCTCTTAAGTTCTTAACTTGAATGAAGACAAGGTCAAGGATATCAAGGACATCAAGGATATGGGACGGAAGCTGGGAAGTCAGTACCTACGGAGTACCTATCAATACAAGTGGACAAGCTAAAGCAAAGCCTAGAGCTGGCCCAAGTGTCCGCAACTGAGTAAGTCACTGTGGGGTTTATCGGATTAGCTGACAGGAATATGTGACGTTACTTAAGGATTTGTACCTATCTCGATTTGTGATTTTTGAACACTTGAAGGAATAAATGCGGCAAATTAATAAACAAACGGAAGCACATCCGCTCAATGAGACTAGGTAGTTCTTCGGAGATGCTGCAGAAATCCGAAAATTAGCAATTCAGGGGTGTGTAGCAACCATCGCTAAGATACTTTTACAGCATTTAGTTTCTCGTTCCGTCATCTACTTCGTAGATCATGAATTTTTTTTCTGTTCAGTTCAACTTTAGACAATTTGAACGATGCTTCAAAGTTCAAACTATCATTTGATACAGTATCTATCTAGACACAATGAATCTTTCTTACGTTCTAACTTCTAACTGATCCGGACTTTATCTCCTTCATCATGGCATCCAATGAAATCACACGTTTGCCCCCTCCACCCCCCCATCCCACCGTCTACCCCGTACAACCCAACAACTTTATTTCCAGATGGTATTTCCCCTCGTCTCCAACGGCTGCCGTGTTACCCCGAGAACCTCCACTCAAAAAGTGGTCTTATGTTTCCACGTACGGGCATCATGGTCCTTTCATGTGCCTCCTTGCCACGACCCGGTATCACAGTTTCATAAGCTGCATGCCATTTGATTTCCCCTTTCTACCTCACCTGGGTAGAACCCAATTTCCATAAGTATATGCTTACTATTTCTCTACAGAGTACATATTGATGCATGCATCGATCATGTAATCTATACATGTTATGAGCTCGCCAACCCCGAGGCATCGGTACGTATCCGAGGGAAGGGTGCCGGGATAAGTAGAGCGTCGTATCGTGCTTACTGGGTATCAACTATCTGCAACTAAAAGATTTTACAGGTGTATCAATCTCACAACGATGCTTTTCAGGAAGGAGGTATGTATGTATGTAGGTATGTACTAGTAGGGAATCTAAAATTACCCATCGCGGGTGAAAACTTTCTGGGATGGGGGTAAATATTGGATACTTCTGGTGATTCCATCACCGCATTATTATTCATAGTGTCTTATTGTAGATAGAGTCTGCGAGAAAATCGAATCATTGTGACAAGGTTTTTGTATATCGGAAAACTGCAACTCATGGATTCTACTGGTACATACTAGATAATTTGATCAACTATACTTGTAGGGATATAAAAATAGTTCTGTGGATTGTAATCGGCCCCTAGTATACAATCACATTATTTAATACACTGTATTGATATTATACAATCACACCACCCTATAGATTGTATAGATGTTGCACAATCACATTGTTCTGTATACTACATCGATAGCATACTATCAGGAAATTCTGAGGCCCTTGCAAGAGAGAGAATCGGAACCCCCCCTTTATATCTACCCTCTCAGGTGCAAGAGCTCTAAAACAACATGTGCGATGCATACCAGAATGCTTTTGTGCTTCAAAGTACTGATTAATCTTGCAAATCTCGTACTAGGCACTGCAAGGCACAGCAGAAGAGATCATTTGATTCTCAGATTTGCATAGGGATATTGAAAATGGTGTACGGACTTTAATTAAGCCATAATGACTTTACAAATTAACGATTAGAATGTAAGTCTCGGTTCGGGAGTGTAATTTTGAACGGGATTGCATATATGACAGGTATTCAATTTACTTCTCTTATATTGTGTGTTCGTAGGTAACCATGTGAATGCTGGGCGAGAAGCTATTCATTCTTTGCCACAGACGCGCATTCAAACCAATTTTGTAAGATATGGATGTTAATAATCGAATATGTTACCAGTCAAGAAGTATAACCATGCTCGAGCCATGGCAAAAGTCTCAACTGCGCCGCGCGACTGAGACTGCCTAACAAGTACCATGAAAGAACCCACTATCACTTTCCATCAAAGAAGCATATAACAATGATTCCGCAAGTGAGATAGATGATGTTGTGAAAATGCATATTCTTGCATAGCCCCCAAAAAGCCACCAACACAATACAAAATTTGCCGTCCACACACGTCCTCGATGTGGCTAATCTTCACAATAGTCAAGGAATAAGTATGTCAAGTACCGGCATCAACGTATCGATTGGTCAGAGGGCCTATGTGTTTATTGCAATTATATTAGAAGCCGCGTATAACCGTTGACTCCGTAAACCTTGTGATGGTACAGCAAAGTCGCAGCTCTCTGCCACATGACGATGCTCATACTGTGCAATATCAACTATTGGTGAGGGGCAACTCATATCTCCCAAACTTGATCAAATCCATCAACGCCTGGTATCATTCCATCCCATGCCTAAGACCCCATAAAATTGTTTAAGCCTTGCCCATCCTTTCCTTCAACCATGCCTTTCCCTTGTCTGCTAGACCTTTCTGGGCTTCGTGCTTGTTATCCGGCTTGCTGTAATCAAGCTCATCTTCGTCTGAGATTGCATTATCCCAGTTGGTATCCTTGCGCGCTGCGACGATCTCGGCCTCACTTGGTTTGAAAACATTTGCCGCTCCGCCCCGACCGACGTGACTCGACGAAGAAGATTCCCTTCTTGGATTACTAAAGCATTTGGGTTAGAATTGAGCATTGCTTGAAATTGATCCGAGCTTTATAACTCTACGTACCCAACGATATCTTGCGCCTATTTTTTGTTAGCACTGAGTACACATATTTCGATCAAGTAGGTTGAAAACTTACCCGTCTGGCCGATTCGGGGTCTGTGTTCTTCGCCATATTTCCACTTCCTCCGCGACCGGTGGTGTAAATGTCGCTTTTGATGGTAGGTGTGTTGAGGGTGAGAGGCTCATCATCATGAGGAGAAGTGCCAATATTACCTAGAAAGATAGGTCAATAAAATGAAGCGTCAAATTAAATCAAAGTAAACGGAAAAGAGCTTACCAGCACCGCCACGGCCGTGAGAGAGGTTGGCCGATCGGATAGAGGATGACGAAGCACGACGAAGCTCTTCCCCAGTAAGGTATTGAGGTAGGGCGGCCATTTTGGACGATCAAGGATGCTTCGAGATATCAATTAAATTCAGTACTTGAGAATTTGCTTGTTTGAGGTGGACTTGGATCAAAGGAGAGTATTTTATGTGGTTGTCAGAATCTACTGAAAATATAGCCGCAAATTTTCTTTGTTTTGACCTGAGCTAACTGCGCCAGGAATGAGTGAATTACACCTTATTGCGTGATGATACACAATTGTTTAGAGGATGAATTCGCAACAGGTGAAAACTTTCAGAAGTGAGAGGAAACCAAATCTGATAATGCGGGGAAGTATATATTTATACGTTCGATCCACATGGAACGAGCACAACGAGGTGTAGGTATGTCCTGCAACATTACAAAATGAGAATGAAAAAGGAGGAAATCTACTAAACAAAGTCTTAGCCTTAATTTCCCAATCCAAGTAATACAATAAATTCTCCTTAATCTTTCGGATCATGTGGTGCTATGTATGTATTTAATGCTGCGATGCGCTCCATGTTTTGAAACGCCTACCCAATCATCGGATTCGTTGAATTCCATTCAGATTTTCAGACATTCAGAGCCAACCGAACGAGTCGTAATACTCAAATGACAAGCAAAGGCTGAACGAAATCTCGAGGCTTTTGGGCTCCGGGTAGAGGAATCAAAACGTAATGGAAAATGCATGAGACTCACGGGGGCAATATGGCGCCATTCTCCCTTTCAATTGAAAAGCCCCGTGTGGCTTCTAGAAGAAATTATGTTCCTCTGCAGAGATATATTGCCTCATACCTTCCTCACATGGCACATGGTCGTCGTCACCTTGCAAGATCAAGGAGAGGTGATACTGCTGGTGGCCGAGCTGCATAACGTTTTGATACTGCAATAATGGACTACTACACATGCGACTGAATAGTACTACGGCATACGCGATCAAAGCGTGCAGCATTTCAGGAACGTCCCACAATTGAATGAAAGAAGTCCATATTATCGGGATTCTTGGCAATTTTCGAAGTTCAATAAGAGGCTCTCTTGAAAGGCCCCGGGGATTCAATGACAAATATCTCAATACAAATGGAAGTTTATTAATCGTCTCATTGTTAAAATTGTAAGGGAAGAGAAGGGCTCGAGAAGGGTTTCTTGGTGGTCATAGCTCCTCGGTTACCGCAGACGCTAGTGAAGAGCTATGAGTTGATGCAGATTTTTTTCTTCTCCAAATCTTTTGTACCACCGCCATCACAACAACAACAACAACAACAACCAACCTCCTTGGTAACATTTCTATTCAACTTTGAAATATTTCGAGAGCAATCCTTTGATCTAGAACACGCTTCATCATACTCTTGCGGTCTATTTAATCATAGACAATGCGGTATTCATAACTCGCGAATCGATGTGCAAACTTCCTTTGAACACGATCAAAGATTGTCTGCCTCTGCTCAGTTCCGCCACTACGAAACAAATACATATACAAAGGTGTTATAGGTAGAGAATAGGTATGGACACAGCAGCTACACGGTAAGTACAGCTGATTGTTCCGCCGTTGATTTCTTTACTTTTCTTCCCTTCTCATCCATTGTTTCCCTTCTTCCCTTCCCTTGCAAAACCACGCCAGCTTCTAAAACATTACTTAACGGCACTCGATTTCTTCAATAAAACGAGATGTTTTCGCGCTGTGCGAAGAATACTTATAACCCGTTGCTGGGCGCCTGACTTTGAGATGTCGTTTAGACTTTTCTGAAAGGTTGGGAATCAGCTGAGGCTACATTCTTCTAAATCATATAAAAAACTTTCTATAAACAATAACAATGACTTGATGTGTGAGTATCCAAATGGTCCAAAACTATTTGCACATCAGCGCACAACCATGTTCTTTAGCAGACATTCCATCACCTTTACTCGATTGGTGTCGATGACTATAGGTCAGCACACTTTGAGTTACCTTTCACTTTTTGGAACGCAAAGCCATCTACAGGTTCAAGGAGAATAGAAGTTGCCCGCAATCTCTATCTTGAATCTGCATATCTCTTTTTGTTGGGAGGTTATGGCCCAAGATCATTCGTGTGTTGAAATCAATTGCAGGCACTCATAGATATCTTGACTTTAGATAGCATAAATCAACAATTTAATATAAACTGCATTCACTTAAATTTGTATTCTTGCACTTCCGCCATCTCTAAAGTGACCTAACCATGTGTTTCCTTCGCTCTACTAGATAGATAGCCTGTTCGAGATGTCACCTTTTTGTATGTTGGTCAGTAGGCAACTGTCTGTTACACTAGACTGCATCGTCGTCAGCCCCCATTCGACATGATCTGGTATATTTCTCAAGACCAAGGTTCTCATGCTCGCCCTCCCCTACCCCGATGTGGTACCAACTCTTCCAAATTTCAATGGCAAAGCCGAATCGATTGTCCGGACTTCGATTGGTGATTCAGGAACACATCTGACAGGCCCGTTTGGCATGATTACTGGCGAGAGTGGAGACTCGTGGCACACTTTTTGAAATACACAAAAAATGAAACACTACTTCAAATCAACCAGTAATTTGAGATTGTTCAGACTGGGATTATAGATTCTGAAGTTCTGAATCAACAATTGACAATGAGTTTAATCTCGAAAGAACATGTTAATCTTTCGTTCATCAAAGAAAGGTTGAAAATGGAACTTGGTTCACACACTCTCAACAGTCATGATCTAGAACGATTCTAACGCCTCAATATGAGGCGAGACTGATGGCTTCATTTCGTCGTGTCTCATAGTTCCTAACTTCTCAGATATTCCTTGACTTTCTCCCCCCAAATGACACCTTTCTTGTAGAAATGTATCTCTGGTACATTTCCCTTCTTCAAACCATCAATTGCCTCTGCCAGCTCCTCTCCCAAGCCTTCTTCTTTTATTTGGGTAATTGGAGTAAGATAAGTTCTGAGCGAGAACACCAAAGCTTTGGTTTGTGGAAGACGATGTATCAGTTGACGTTCACAGCGGAGGTTTGCCTAGAAAATTAGTCTTGTGGAAGAAACGATACGACGCAACGAAGTAGGTAGGAGCTTACATCTTTGATATCAAACTCTTCTTCTTTCGCCTCTTCGTCTTCATACAGATGATTTCCACTCGCTACGTATAAGTTCGAGTGGGTAGTTATCGACCACTGTACCGTTTGGTTACTTACCTGTTCTTAGTAGTCTCAGGAATTGGTAGAGAAACTTACATTGACTCTCTTAATAATTTTCCCAACTTCCAATCGATCGAAACTTCGATACATACTCGCCTCCAACTTCTCTTTGTACTTTGGCACCGGCTTATGAATGTCTCTTATTTTCTTCCCGAGCAGTGCTTGAGTATCAAATCCGGCTGGGAAGCATGTAATGAACCCTCCCAAGATATAACCGTCGCCGTCGAGAGAGGGAACCAGAATGAGATAATCGCTATCGATATTTGTGCCCAAGGTACGGAGAGCTTCGATAGGAGAGGAGGGGGTGAGAGGAATATGATGGCCTGTTGCTTTATTCAAAAGATGTGTGGGATGAAGAGAATAGACAGTGGGGAAGCGAGTAGGGAGGTAGTCGGCGGTTAAGTACGTGTAAAATTCCTGAATCGCGGCATAGGATGATGGGAGGGCTTGGAGAACTTTAGGGGTATGTTCTCTTATCACGTTGGTGCGGACAGCGAGGCGATCAAGGTATGTCCGGTCCATTTCTATGAATTCAGATGGAGGACATGATTGAATACCTTTGTTTTGTAAGCAAAGGAAGTTTAGAATTAATGAGTAGCATAATTCAGAGGGAGGTTTGTACCCATTGTCATGTGGTATACTGGTTTGAAAGGTCGCAGTCTGAGGGGCTCGGTGGTACGCCAGTCGAAATCTAGTAGAGGAGTGATACTTGGAGGATTGGAAATGGTCGATATTTTCTCGTCGTTGGAATCGGACTTGTGGAATTGGTTAGACTATAGACTTGGGATAGGCACATAGTAGATGAGGGTGACAATGCCGCTTGGCTCGTTGTATGATGTTGAATATTTGGGGGGAGGGGGTGTATTCTCGTAAAGTGGGCGAGTAAGTGGTAAATGTTGTCTTGAGCAATTAAAACTGTCAATTGCTCAGTGGGCTTGGGATAACAGGACACCTCGCGAGACAAGACCCAAGGGGAGAAGAGAAGTATATTTCAGCTTTAGAGATACCGTACCGTTTCAATTCGTCGAGCTGTCCAATATTTCCACTGTATCCTCCATACTGCGTATAAACCAAAGATTGCTGCACCAACTTGCAACCAAAAGACCAACATGATTAACGAAATATTCAAATGTGAATGATATGATGTATAACTTTGAGTCTAACAGATCGCTCCCCCGTATATATATATTAATAAGTACTTTAACCTCGACAGTATCTATCGTCGGCGTGAATACAACTACAATGACTCACGCCGTCTTCATCTCAGGAAAACACGTCCCGAATGGGAATGTATAACCTGTGACACAATCATTCGGTGATAAGGAATAAATGTGGACGTATAGTTCGCAAATAGTGGCCTAGGATCGTTGCATGTACGTCCAAGAGCCACCACCACTTGAGCAACAAACATCTTGTGCAAATCCCTAGGACATCCCTTCATCCTCTGAGTTTGGTGAGTAACGATATCAATATCGTGTTGGAGATAGATGAAAGGACATCCAGGAGAGGCATCTCACGTGGCATATCATCCGATACGGATACACTCTATGTGTGAGAGAAGAAATAGACTGGAATTGACCACTGGCAAAACCCTTCAACAATCCAATCGTCCCATAAGTGTGTCGTTAACACACAACACAGGCAGGCCTTCTCTGAAGAGTGAATTTCGAGAATCCGTGGAATTGTCGACTGAGCAAAAAAGTGCCAAGAATTTCCCAATAAAAAGCCAGGCGTACCTCCCTCAAACCCTTATAAAATGGTTATCAAAATCAAAAAACCTCTGCTTATACTGTGGAAAAGGTATTTCAATTCAAATAATTGAAAATTCGAATAGTACTGTAACAGAAGGCTTCTCAACTGTTTGTTTAAAGCGACCAGCTCTCATTATTTCATTTGTGGTTGATTTATCATAGAATTTCTTGGAGTAATCAATTTTGGCTTCTTTTTTCTCCTACATAACCTTATAGACCCGACACTCGAGACACTGTTCAATAATGACAGAAACGGTCTGTGGCATTTTGGTTTTGCTCGACGCCGCACCCTCTTTCGGATCGTCAGCATGCTTTCCTAACTATCTCTCACCTTGTAATGTGTAAGCTTCAATGGGTATTGAATCACACCTAGTTCCCACTAGTGAGAAGCGGAAAGTCATTCATAGCCGTATCCAATCGACCCCAGAATCTCAAATGCTTATCATCTGTGCCGGCGAATAGCAGTCTTCTAATACGAAGTTCAATGACGGCACTAATGAAAGGCTATTGATGTCTCTTTCTCAGATTTATACTCCGAGATAAAGCTTCCCTAACTGGCTTGGCGTTCTACTCACGATCGTGTATGAGCGTGTCGTCATGAAGAAATACGTGGAGAAAGTACGACTTCGCTAGACCGCACATCATCGCAGCTTCCTGATTAAGTATAGTTAGCATGCAAGGTACTATACGGTCTGCGGACTATAACATAGCATATATGTTGCGTGATAGAGTAACTGATTTCATGTCAATTCCATCACAATCTTTTTCTCTCGTTTTTACTTCGCGTTCTAGAGAATGAGGTGCAATTTAGTTCTGACCAGTGTAGTCACTGGGCTCATTGGTTCAACATGTGCTTCTATATTGACAAAAGTTGGTACGGTTAGAGAGCCGTCGATATCGATTACTAGGAGGGATGCTTTGGCCTATACGCCTTATACCATAGACCAGCCAGTGCGTTGGAGTTTCAAGCTTCTCATCATTTGCAAGTTCTGATTTTGATGTGTAGATTGATCATTTCCCAAATGATCCGGCGTATGCTCCACACACAAATGCTACTTTCAAGCAAAGGTATTGGTACGATGCGACGTACTACAAACCTGGGGGGCCAGTCTATCTTTACATTGGAGGAGAAACCAATGGCCAAAATAGGTTCAGCAATCTTCAGACTGGGAGTATGTTTTGAACAGTGTGACTAGGTCGATTCACTGACCATCTTCTAGTCATTCAAATATTGATGGAAGCTACAAATGGTCTTGGAATTATTCTCGAGAATCGGTACTATGGCAAGAGCTGGCCGTTTAACACCAGCACAACAGATAATCTGGCATACTTGACCAATCAACAAAGTTCGTATCATCTACTACATCTCCTGCCAGACTGAATCTAACAGGCTTGATTCCAGCCGTTGCGGATAATGCATACTTCGCTCAACATGTATCCTTGTCTGGTCTCAATGCTAGTATCACCGCACCAGACACTAAATGGATACTCTACGGGGGCTCTTTGGCTGGCGGTCAGACTGCCTTATCAGTAAAGTAAATTCCTTCCACCCTTGGAGATCTGGAGATTTTCCATAGGCTACGGACAGCTTGGATGGTAGTTATGAACGCAGGGCAACGGAGCTAATACCGTTCGTTAGGATTTATCCAGAGATTTTCTTTGGTGGTATTGCTGCCAGCGCCCCGGTCAAGACTGTTGTGGGATATCCGGAATGGTTAGCAAATACCAGCTGATCCTTTTATGGTCTCTGTAACTAACGTTATGCCTAGGTACAATCCAATTCAGAGATTGGCTCCTCAGGACTGTATATCAAGTATTAACGGCATTATCGATAAATTTGACGCCCTTATATCCGCCAACAACACACATGCGATCAGAGAATTCAAATCCTTGTTCGGACTTGAGGCTTTGACAGACCATAGAGACTTTGCTATGACTATTGCATTTCCTCGTAAGAATAACCTCGAGTATGTCTAGAGTTTATTACAGCTAACTTGAAACAGTTGGCGGGCCAATGAATTATCCCACAAGTACATGGCAAGAACTGAATTGGAGTCCATTGTATACTTCAAACGATTTCTGGGACTTCTGCTCGAACATCACGAACGTCGATGCTCCCAAAACAGTTACAGAGGTCGATTACGCCCTCTCAAACTATACGGGAGGCGAGCCATGGACAAATCTTGGAAATTATGCCAATTATATCAAGAGGGTCCTTATTCCACTGTGTGATGGCGAGCCTATTGATAGCACCTCCTGTTTTGGCACCCAAAACGAGACGTACTATGCCGACGTTACAAATGGAGCAGGTCGTTCATATCTCTACACCAGTACGTGACTCCCTATAAAATCTCCAACTCAGTATATACTGACTATTGTCCAAAGCATGCCTTGAGCTTGGCGCATATCAAGCAGCACCTGAGACCGGCCCATCACTGATTTCTCGCGTTCTTCAACCAGACTACACGTAAGTAATTTCCCCCCTCTCTAGCATTGGCAACATACTAAACTCGGATAAGTCAACAATGGTGTAACTGGGCATTTCCACCAGGGGATTACAATTCCATCCCGCCAGTCGTCAATCTTACCTTATGGAATCAATATGGTGGATACAACTTCTCTGCCGATCGTCTAGCTTTCATCGACGGAGGTGAGTAATTTTCAAGATTAATAAAACCTAGACACCTTTTGCTGCCTCCGATGATTCAATCTTTATCAAACACTAACATTATGCTAGACAATGACGTATGGCTTGACCTCTGTTATCACTCTCACTATGCGCCCAACCCCCGGATTTCCTCAGATCTACACCCCGAATTCCTCATCTCTGGCGCGGGTCATCATTGGGATTCTTATGGTATCTTAGATGTTGCAGCCGAACCATTATTCATTCAACAGGCACATCTTTGGGAGATTAGAACGGTTAAGAAATGGTTAAAGGCTGGTTGGTAAATGTATTGATGTCATGAGGTATGATTTATTACTCGAATAATTCTCGGATAAAGTGCAAAAAGATGTGTAGTTACCATATCCTTTAGAAAAAAAGACAACTGTATGTAACAATTAGCCATTCCATCTCATCTCGATAGGAATCGCATGGATAAAACCATTCGCCATATACACAAAGTAACTGCTAAAAATACCTCATCCTGCTTCCTCCGCTTCGTCTCAAGCAATGTCTAATCATACCATACAACCCTCAAAGCTTCGAGCCTCACAGCCAAACACCTTCCCACTTGACAAACCTCTTTCGTCTCCTGTCCTTGGCCTCTGGCGAACCTCAAGTGTTGCTTGCATCTTTGCAGCCGTGAATCCCCTCGATATCCTCCTCACAGCTTGTTCGTGATGAAATTCCTTCCCGTTCTCACAATGTAGATAGATAGATTAATTTCTAGTGATTCTCAAGAAGGAAGGAATATCATATCATATCATATCATATCCACTTATACAACTACTTACTCATCCCTGGAAGTAAATGTTATTTCTCGAGTTATATTATATCTTCAACTATCCTTTTCACCCTCTTTCTTGGATGATATTCGATTAAAAGAAGGAAGAGAGTGAAGAGAATTAAAAGATTTACAACTTTTAGAATCAAGGTATCAAAATATCAAAATATCAAAAATGAAATAATCCAAGTTAATGTATATTAAATTCAAACAGCAATTTTAATATTTAGGGCATCAATATATAGAATAGTACTATATAAGATTATTATCATAAATAATAACACTCATTTATTAGTATTCAACTTGGGGCTGGACAATTCACCCACTTTACATAGCAAGATCATTATGACCTGCGTATGTACTTCTTACATGTAAGCAGCTACAGAACAAGAAAATTGGTGTCATATTTGTTTGCTCCCCAAAAATGATTTAAAGTGGCTTGTTCTTTTGAGTCATTATAGGATTGAAGCGAGGACATCTTCTAGTCCCTCTGGTAAATTTCCGACCAACATGCATTCTTAACAAACTTTTCCTTAGAAATTGTTCCTGCTCTATCTCTTCATCTACTCTACTTTACTCTAGTGAAGTACAATGCAATGAGGCGCCTCGTAAAATATCCAAACGCCTTCGCCATGCCCAACCCAAATGAAATTAAAACAGATGCAATATGATAAACCTTTTGACGATTCCTAACCCATGATGACCAATAACCCAATCAGTACATCGTGCAGCCATTTTCGGCTCTCGCAAATGCATTTGCAAAGAATTCTTGCATCGCTACGTAATGGAAGAGGATGCCACCCAATACTGCGAAATGCCAGAGGTTGTGACTACCTCCAACATAATCAAAGGCACCTGGACACCATCGTTCGGGTACCTGACTAGCATAGACGAATGCTCCCACTAAATAGACAGTAATACTCTTTGCAAGAGGGGCGTAGAATTCCGCTGCCCATGCGCCGCCGCGAGTGAGATTGAGTTGTAAGGCAGGGACGAAACCAGTTGCGCCGAGACTGACGTAGAATGCGACACGTGCCCATGCCATGTCTTGTCGATTGAAGGTTGGATGCCAAGGAAGAATAACGCCCCCTAAACCTAGAGCAGCAGTTATGCCCATGTATGCCCAGCGACTTACAGGCTCGCAATAGAATGCCGTGTAATCGGCTGTCATGATAGAAGCAGCAATGAGTAAGGAAATGCCGGTGTAATCAACACAAGCGAATCTTTCCAAGAGCGTTTGGTCGGCTACACTATTCATCGTGTGCCACATCGTACTGCAGACTAGACATTTAGAAGCAGCAAAGAAGAAGCATGCTGCGATGAAGACATCGGCTTTTGTACTAAGGGAAAATGCGTGGCTAGAGGGGTAGAAGTAAAATGCGACTGATAGAACGATGAGCAAGCCGATTGCATGCGACCAGATATTGACAGTTTCGTTTGACAACCCGAACATCGATTGGACGCATTCCACTTTTGATTCAGTGAAGCGGTAACCTTTGACGATATGTGGGTTGACCCGCCATGGAGTAGGCAAGTCTTCGTATCTGATGAGTCCATGTTTCTTCGCTCGAGCTATGGCGTTTTCGATGTGTTCTTCTACCGTCCCGGCCGCCTTCTTGGCTCTTTCGAAACCTTCATCGACCACTTCTCTGGCTTTTCCCAAACTCTCGTCCACAATTTTGCGCCCTTCGTCCATCAAGCTCTCCGCCGTACCCCTTAATCCCTTCTCCTTTACTCTATATGCTCTCGTTTCGAATTCCGATAGAATACCTTCTAACAGCCCAATTCCCGTGTGAACCTTCTCATGTAATGTTTCATGCGCAACCAAAGCATCTTGGTATCTCGATTCAACCGTGTCAACCATGATTCTCGCCCTCCTTTTCGTAGCCCCTAACACTTCGCCAGAAACCTGCGAGCACCTCTCCCTCACAGCCTGCAGTGTTGCATATGACCATAGGATACTCGAATCGAAGGTAAGATTCCCGTATTTCTCAATGAAGTCTAATCTGCGCTCGAGTTCTGACAGGAATACATCGACCTTTCTTGCAGTCAGAATCTATGCGCCACAGGATACAAAGTTACCTGGTAAAAAAATACCTTGAGCATAAGACTTTCCTCGCCATCCATCACTTGCTCACTGCTTTTTCGTCGCGGGTGAAAGGAAGAGTGACGTCTCTTGTTTAGGGGTTTGGCTCCTTCTCTTCCTGAAGCCATCGTGCTGGTAGTAACATCTTCGTAAGACTCCACCGTCAAAGATGACGCTGCGCAAACCATGGTTCAAATATGTTCTTTGGTTCACACACAAAATTGATCGTCTGTGAAACAAATTGGGTTCTAGTCGTCAAAGTGTAGCATAGAAAGGATGTAATGTGGAGTTCGAATTTCGTAGAATGATGTGAAGAGAGAGGAAGTGAGAGGAACAGGAGGAACAGGAGAGACAGGGACGGCAACAAAAGATATATTAGGAGAAGACCGAGGGACAAGATAGACGGATTGAGACAGAAGAGTGGTAAGTAAATTGAAGAAGACTTATGACCAGTATCACGAGAGAGGACAATATGAACGTAAAGTCGAGTGGACCGGAATAAGAAACAAGCAGATAGATAGATGGTCGAAGAGTTAATCAGGAAATCATAAGTTACTTTTTAACCCGAGCCCGAGGGGTTTCAAATGTCCAATATAAAACTAAGCAGGTAGGAGAAGACAAGTTAATCCGAAAACGGCAAGCGTGAAATTCGGATATAGTCTACGGGAAATTGTTTTGTTGAGCAGACCAGCATCGGTAAAATTCTTGGGGAGAATCTTTTTGGACTGTATTGGGGGATTTATTGGTTGATATAAGATATTGAGTATTCATTAGTCTTGCATATTACCTAGATAGGTAGGTGGGTGGGAGATGATGCTTGGGAGATATATATATATATATATATATAGGTAGGTAGATAGGTAAGCAGATAGATATAATGTAAATGGGATATAATTGAATGTAATTTGAATATAATTTAGATACTAGTCAGGTGGTGAGTGTATAATAAGAGACTTGAAGTGTATAATCAGAACCTTGAACTATAAATGATAATAAGAAATCCAAGCACACACGTGTGACTGACTGACTGACTGACTGACTGACTGACTGACCTCCCTCTCTATAATAAGAAAAGTCAAGTCAAGTACATACTAACATATCACAAGTGTGACTCCCTAGCTATTAACTTCTAAGTTTGCAACACACGCAATTGTCTCCTCTGTGTCCCTCGTGTCCCTCGTGTCCCTCGTACCTACCTTAGTACACGCTCGATAATACCTACACCCATCGATACCATACCTAATACATACGTACATTCAGCCTTATCGCAATCGCCACACATTATCGAGCTCCAGCTGCTCCGGGAAAAACTCGATTGAAACATTCCCCAATCGTCAGAGGCAAATCCGGCAAAAAGAGTGTACCATCCATGCACAATCTTTCATGGGTTCCAATCCAATTACTATCCCTCGTGCATATCAACAGCCAGCCTCTTCGTGGGAGAAAGAACTGGAGGCCGGAAAGGACTACTAGCAAAGCCCTTGAATAATCAATCCAATTGTTCCATTTCAATCCAGACAATGAAATATTTAAATACCTTTATAATTGGAGAATATTCAAGAAGTTATAAAGTCATGACTTTCTGTAATTTTATTATTGATTGATTTATCTATCATCGAATTTAATAGGGTGATCAATTTCTCCTCAATAGAGCCACCCACTTATCCGCTTTCCGAAGGAGAATCCACTTCATCACATTGGCATCATTTGCATCAATCACTTGCTTATTCCGTCTCTTCCGTCACCCCTCACCCTTTACATTTCCCTCGAATTACATTAATCAATGCTTTAATAATTACAACTGAATAATATTGCTTATCCTCTTAAAATGGTGCCAATTCACCAATCACTATATGACAAGACTCTAACATACAGGGAATATCTTTCAATCAACCATCCCTCCCCCCCCAAGCTGGCCCCGTCTTCTGAAAAGTTAAAAAGTCGGGGTATATTATTAATATTTCTATCAGGATCGAACCTTTAAAAACTCCATGCAATGCCGTCATTGGAACTTATGCTCCATTAATCCATTCATTTATCGTCGCTCCCAAGCTACAACGGCTGGCGCCAATGGCCTGGTGAATAAACTTGCGTAATCGGTACCAATCACATCCTTGCTGCCATCAACGTTCTTGAATTTGAACAATCTAACCATGGTGACCATGATAGTGACAAGTTGTACAGTGGCGAACTGTTCACCAATACATCTATGTCTGCCAGCACCGAATGGAAGGTAAGGACTGGAAGCGCCCTTGCTAATCATTCCGTAACCATAATCTTGGAATTCCTCATCTTGATCATTTCCAACAACACGGCCGGAACCAATATCCCACCTGTGAGGATCCCACTCAAGTGCCTCGGGGAAGAATTCATCGTCTCGACTTGTGCAACCCGGAGATGCCATAAGCGTATGTGACGTTGGAATGACATATTTGGTTCCGCTGACCGGCATTGGTGTAGTAACTTTGCGCATAATAGAATGAATTGGGGTGTGGAGGCGTAGAGTTTCCTTGAGAACGTTCTGATGAAGAGGAAGCTTGGACAAGTCCTCATAAGTGAGAGCCGGAAGATCAGCACCCAAGACTTGGATTTGTTCTTGGTAGAGTTCTTCCATGATGTCTGGGCGTGAGGCGAGGCGAAGCATAATCCAAGAGATAGAAGATGAGGAAGAATGTTGTCCGGCCATGAGGAGAGCGATCATCATATGTGCGATTTCTTGATCTGGAACTGGAGTTCCATCCTTGTAAGACGAGCGCATCAACTGCCACATGATATCAGATTTGAACTCTGCTTCAGTAGCTTGAGCGCGTCGGTTTTGAATGATATCCATATAAGTTTTGGCCACAGTTCGTTGAGCATGATCGCGAGCACGGTTGTGAGGAAGAGGGGCCCAGTGAAGCATAAAGTTGATAGGACTGAAGCCCATGTCGAGGTCGTGGTAAAGAGCGGCAAAGGAGGTATCGAATCGATCGCGGACTTCCTTTCCTTGCAGAGTATGCGAAGCAGTGTAGATGGTGATTTCAGCCATAGCTGGTCCAATATCAGCAGTTCCCTTTGGACCTTTGAACGCCGAAGAACGCTTCATGAAGTTTTCCACCTCCATTTGTATGATTGGGACGTAGGATTGGAAGGCCTCTGTAGATAAGCCAATTTTCATGAACTATTGCAGCATTGTCAGCCATTGACTCCCCTTGTTTACCGCCTGTAATAAACTGACCTTCTTTTGCTCCATCAACTTCGCATTTGGGCAGTCGTACACTACATCTTTTCCAAATACGGGGGTTGTCAAAACAGTGTAAATCTCCTCCGCATTGACATCCTTGAGCTTGCCATTGAGAATAAAGTCGCTGCCCTTTCGTCCAAGATACACGGTAGTCTTCTTTCCAAGCAAGATGAAGGTGAAAATATCGCCATACTAATACACAAATATTAGTCTCCAAACAGTGAACATAGGGATAAAAAGCATACCTTTGCGCGACAATCGAAGAAGAATTTGTATGGGTCCATGCCATAAGTGATAGTGCTACCGATGACTGGGAGCCAGTGGAAGACCACGGGAGGCTCATTGGGGTTTGCAAATAACACTTGATTCAAAACATTGAGAACGACCGATAGAACGATGAATGCTGCCACGCCAGCTGCAACCACAACACCCGTTGACCGCTGCGAAATTTCCTGAGCCAATGGCCCGGCTATATTCTCAAGAATACCCATCGCATATACTGCTGGTACACAAATACACGAAAAGGTTGTGCAGAAAGTAATGAAAAGAAGGTTGAGAAGACTTGTCGTTCCAACAATTGCGAATGTCGACAATTTAAATGGGATATTTCTTCAAAAGGAGACAGCAGGGTACCTTACCGTAGTTTAGATTTAACATGCGTTGATTGGCTCGATCTATTTCGTATCCGTACCTTAATTTTTCGCTTGAATGATTCCACTCGAGAATGGCTGATGGAAATGGGCTCGAGTCTTCAGAGCACTGTAGGTGTGAGGTGAATCGTACGAGCAATGAGAACACCGAACTGATGGGCTCAGGAGGTCACTCATCATCGAAACATAATTGGTACTTTCGGCGTGATGACATGATTATCTGAGGATTGTACCTCCAGCTTAAGATCCGAATTAGATAATAACCTCCGTCTACTAGCGTGGAAACATCCAGATTCCAAGGGGTTGAAAAGATTGAAGGGAATCTTTACCCAATGAATACTAGGTGATTGTACTCTGATCTCTAACTGCCCATCTCTCTTTATGTCTGCTATATCGTTGATGTTACTACCCAGGTAGTCAGTATAGTCGTTATCAAACAAAGTCCATATTTCAAAGCATGATATCTCATTGGTCTTACAACATTCGAGTGATTTGAAAGATTTCATTCGCCTGGGAGACTGACATGATCTGGAGCATATAGATCATCCAGATAGTTCAAATTAGTAGGATCATTGAAGTGACCTGGGACATTCAAATGAGTAGAATTATTGAAGTGACCTGGGACATTCAAATATGACATTCGAACTGCAAGCTTCACTCAGTGTTCTTTCCACATTCACAAATCATGCCAAGTGCAATAAATAGCATGAAAAATTATAACGATGACCACTAACGATATGAAGACCATCCGTCATTCCACTCCTACTCTTGCCCTCACTGACGCTAGGCGCAGGGGTTTGACCTGTAAGCTAATGTTGATGTGTAAAGCTGAATGCTAGATAAAATTATTTGTACATAGAAGCGAATCCGTTTGCGCCGACAAGCATGCCAAATTCCAAAAAAAAAGCTATGAAAAGAAACCTTTAGAGAGCAAAGCTTCATTCAACGAGCTGGAGCTCATCCTTTCTGTTAGGAGCAAAATCGTCTTTCCACAAGTCCCAAAGCCTCTCAAGTTCCGTCACGTATTCCTCGTGAACGCGATCGATATCTTGTTGTTCTGGAGTTTTAGA
Organism: Botrytis galanthina; assembly: GCA_004916875.1. NCBI lineage: Eukaryota > Fungi > Ascomycota > Leotiomycetes > Helotiales > Sclerotiniaceae > Botrytis > Botrytis galanthina. Next base: position 76,308 of record PQXL01000077.1, read on the forward strand.
TTGAATTACTTTAATCGGCCGGCCGACGACAATGTTTAAAGGCCTTCGATATGGCATAAGGCCAACATCATAGTTGAAGACACCTCTAGCGTGAAAGAGGGGTATGGTAAATCCCATCAACTTCTTAACCAGTAATTGAAATTTATGGATCCATGGGTGTGAGTCGGCTGAAAATTGATCATAAAGATCATTCTCGCCAAATGCTAGAACTGGAACCAAGTCTGCGCCGGTTCGGATCGCCATCTTGACAAAACCCTTGCGACGCTTAAGAACCAATCTGAGACTGTATGGCTGTGCATCTAAGGACTCTGCTGCGCCTCCAACAACTATAGTAATTGCACGACCCATGCCCTCCTAGTTTGATAGTTAGAATCTGATTACGAATATGATTGCTTGAACATACCTTGTTTGGCCCACCCTTTGAAAGTAGATTCTCGCAAGATTCTTTAGATACAGAGGCAAGCCCCATTGCTAAAGCGTATTCACGATATAGCGGTATTCTGAAATTGGTATCTAATGTGAGAAGTGTATTCTTGATACCTGGGAAGAGCTGAGAAAATCCAAGAGCTTCAGTGGCAAAGGCGGCGAACGCCCCGTGGGAGATTATGCCATGAGGATGATATCCGAAGATATATTTCCTTGTGGGCGGTAGCTCTTGAGTTCTGTGTAATCGGGCTGGGAAGTAGGATGCAAATAATGACCACACAGGTAGCGACCGGAAGAAGTTCGAACGATGGCTCAAAGTTCCGGATATTGAAGCCTTGGAAGTAATGAGGTAAATCATATACGGAATCAATATTGGCCAGAATAGAGGTATCGCGCATAGAAAAAAGAACATTGATACAAAAATGGCAATGCAGAGTGTGTGAAACAGTACCACCAAGGTTTGAAGTCTGCGTTGAAGTGGAACATTCATTGGGGCCCATCGAATGCCGCTTGTATGCCATCTTTGTCCAGCTTGTCTCCCACTAACTAACTTTTCGTCTTTAGACTTTGGAGCCTCATTGTGGTCTGTTTGGAGTTGTTTTTCGTAATCCTCCGAGGGCTTCACACTAGTGAGCTTACTACCATTTCGTTCGCCTTCGAAGATGGCCGTGTTATGTTTGGTATCATTTTGAGTATCCGTCATCGTATTTGTGTTCGGGTCGTGACCATTCTCATGGGTCCCATTTGATTTCTGAGAAGATGATTTTCGGTGCCTGTGTCGAGGAGGGCTTTTCGGAGTATCGTCGAGGCCCTGGAATGTTAGTTTTCAGATCAAACATTGAAGGCTCCTTCCAGCACAAACCGTTGCCGAGTACTCTCTTTTCGACTCCTGCCTATCGAAGTTTGGTCTGGTATCTTGTTTGTCGACAGATTTGGTAGAATCTGAACTGTTCGTATCCACGATCCTCAGAACTGACACTTTATGCTTAGGTCCGTTTTTGCCCAGGCCATTCGCATGCGGGGCTGTTTGTCCATTCGCGCCATTCTCTTTATTTTCATCATTTTCATTGCGTCCATCATCTCGCGATTCTGGTGTTTCCTCGGCAGCATCGGCATAACTTTTGGGTGGAAGGTGTAACTTTTCGCGTTCTTCTGGCAGAGCAGGCTCTGAATTTAACGTTGGCCCTGGCATTGTAATGAACGCACCCTGTCGCGGAGCGTATAGAATTGATCGTTATTTCAAAAAGACAAACGAATAAAACAGATGCAGAATACTAGTTAATTAGAAAAGAAGGACCTCCCGTATTTCAACACGGATATCTAATAAGTAGTCCAGTCTCGCATTGACCAAAAATAACTCTAGACTATGACGTGCCTTTCTTTGAGCGGGATTGAGAAAAAGGAAGCTTGGCTTCAAGTATCGATGAAAAAAAGCGGTACACTTAATTGGCTAAAACAAACCCATACATTGAGAACATTGACAGTTTGACACGCAATAACAATACCGATATCTATACAAGTAAGACAAAACATAATGTTATAGTTAACTCACAGATGCTGAATTTATTTGAAATTTTTTATAAATTGAAATAATGATTTTTTGATTTGATGCTGAATATTGAAGAGAGAGTAGTTCTTGATTGTTTCATTCTTTCCTGTCCAGAAGAAGCCTGGTATACTAATGAAAATCGTGGAGCTGCCCCACTGATGGTACAATACATTCAGTTCGTACCTGAACAAGCCACAAGCCGTCATGACCACCCATGCCATATGCCTGCAAATAACCCTTTTTGAATCCATAGTGAAATTCAAAATAGATTAGATTTGTTTGCACATCTGGTTCACATCTAGTTGTTTAATAGGGAATGATTTGAAGCTTCAGACCTCGAAAAATTAGATGCATCTAACTCTTTGTGTAAACGGTTCCATGACAAGTTTCTATTATTCTCTTCTCGTTTTCCCGCCCCTCGATTCTACCCTCGCTCAATGTTTGTCTACACGCGAATATCAATATTCTGTCTCAATATTGTAGATTTTACAAGATAAGGGCTTGAAATTATATAATCATAGCCTCTCTCATAATCCAAAAGAGTAGGTCTCCGTCTCCGGCAAATGATACCTTTCATCACACATTCTAAAAACTCATGACTTGTAAACTTCCGACTCGGCAAAAAATACGTTGAGACCGCAAACCGCTGCGATTCTGTGATTACAGCAAAAATATAAATACATATCTCATCCCTTCCCTTCCTCAAACCTCTTCCTGCCGAAATATCTTCACCATGAATAAAGAGAGAAATAACCCGGTATGCCGACAATGAGAGAAAGCCAGCCAAGTTCTATGAAGAAGAAGTGCTACCATTTTTTGAAAGTCCCGTGAAGACACCTCCCAAAATAAAACGCCTCCTCCACTAAAAGAAGTGAAATTCGTGCATAAGGTTCGTAGTCCACGCAAAGCGTATCGTGACCCCAATTTTCGCTATTCAACGCCATGATATCTTTGTACACCACAAGTGATTTTGGTATAGAACAGCTGCGTATACTTGCGTCCTATGGTGATTGTTGCTATGATGTTCCTTGATTCTGAGAACTCAATTGTCTACGGACAGCAAGAAGCTCTTCTGACAATTGGTTCACCTTCTCATCCTGAGCCTTAATCTTTTCTTCCTGGCTTTTCTCTTTAGCTTCCATGGCAACTACTCTGTCAGAAAACAGCTTGAGTTTTTCCTCCAATGTGTTAACATATGCCCAGACGCCCGAGGCGCCAGCTGCAAACAGATTGTTACTACTATCACCACTCCCTTGATGGCTTGGTGGACCTCGACTTTGGAGCGGGTTGGAAGGTTGGAACAATGAAGTAGGAGATGTCGATTGCTGTATTGGTTGCTGCTGCTGCTGCTGAGAACCCTGTTGACTATTTCCAGGGCTCTGTTGATTGGATATTTGACTGTTTAAAGTAAACCTTGTATCAGGAGGGGCTAAGCCAGCCAGAGCCGGGAGTTTTGGGCCCTGTGCGCTGTGTGGAGATGGTAAAGACATTCCGGGAGGTGGACTCCTTCCAGACTGATGACGACCAAAGTGCTGTTGCTGAAATTGAGTGGTCAAGCTGGGTGATCGTTGTCTGGTGATTGAGGCAGAATCGTGGCCAAGCTGGTGTGAATGCATACCGGCGGGACTTAGTGGTTTAGGACTCTCAGTTATACCACTTTGGGAGAACATCGAGCCAGGACTAGTGCCGAGAGGCATTGATGAGACACTGTTGCTTGGTGTGTGCATACCAATAACATTGTTCTGCATGCTAGGTGACGTAGCGGAACTAGAAGAACCTAAGCGATCCGTACCGGGTGGATAGAGACCTGTGGGAGCATTTTGTCTTTGCCCAGCAGGAGGGTAGGTGCTTGGAGTACGTGAGTGAGAGCCGTAACTATCTTGGCTACCAGTGTTGCCAGCTACATGCTGTGCTTTGATACTAGGCAGACTAAACCGTCGGCCGTCTTCTTCAGACATCTCTACTTCGTTGGGATGGGGATTACCATTCGTATACATTATTCCGTCCATTCCATTATCATCAGTTTCCCCTACATTAGCCCCATCAAATTCGTCGTCCCCTCCGAAGCTTCCCATGCTCGCTCTCCTTCCGGCGCAACCGCCGAGGCCTTTGCTATGACGAGCAAGTGCATCACCGCGCGCGAATTTTCGATCGCATTTTGGGCAAATGTGAGGGCGCTCTCCTGTATGTAGTTTCATGTGGCGCTTCAAATCGTGTAACCTACGAAACCTCATTTGGCAAGTTTGGCACACGTAAGGCTTTTCTTGACTATGTGTCAGGAGATGACTTTTCAGATTATGGTGTCGAGTGAACTCAGTCTCGCAGTAAGGACATTTATGTTTCTTTTGAGAAGGCGACCTTGGTAAGAGTTGCTGGTTTTGATTGGGCATAGGTAAGCTCATCCCTCGAGAAGGATATTGTGAAGGATCCATCTGTGCCAAATTGCCTGGGAACGACATAGATTTGTTTGAGGGCTGCTCGTCCATGGCAGCTTGAAGCTGACTGAGACCTGATCGCGCATCTCGACCATCGGTCTCTAAAGAATTTGTCATGGCAGCCGGACTGGCGACAATTGTAGGACTCGCAGTTGCAGTTTGAGCCGTGCTACCCAAGCTTGCAAGGCTTGCCACGCTCGCTGGGCTGGTTTCAGACCTTTCGTCGAATGGCATTGTGGTCGGAATTGTCAGTGCATTTGCAGCAGCGGACATGCCCTCACTCATAGAAGTTGCAGCTATGGGAGCATCTTGCGGTCTGCTCACGCTGACGCCTCCTCCGCCTAAAAGAGACGCGATAGCCTCATGACCGGGATTTTTGCTCATGGCGCCGATTTGACTTTTCTGCGCTTCTTCCTTCTTCCGTCGTTCGTCTTCAAAGGCCGCTGCCCCGGTGAGCGGCGCAGCAGGAAACACGGGCGAGAATGTGCCGCCGAATCGCGGTGCTTTTGCAGGCGAAACAACCAGCCCCGCGTTCGCGATTGATGTAAGACTTGTCGTCGGAGGTTGTGTTTGATCTGCCCGACTTCGTTTTAAAGACCTTGGTCTGGTATTGTCGGATTCGGGATGACTTGAAGTTGCAGGAGAAGATTTAGTGGCGGGGTCTGATAAGTTCGCGGCAAAACCTGGTACGGTCGCGGAAATTGTTTCTTGCTCTGAGGCCATGAACTCGATATATTATAATGGGTCAAAAATTGACGCTTTAATTCACAGATTCTTTGATTCGCGATCTTGATAACGCTCGTGATGTAATCAAGCTCTCATGTCGAGTCTTCACTACCGGATTGTAAATTGTTGCGAGGCTGGTATTTCTGCTGGATCATAGGGCTTCTGTAGAGAATTAGAAACGATCGCCTCACGGTTTGCAATTGACATGATGAACCTACGGCTTTAGCGATTCGATCGTATATTGAATCTGGGTATAGTGAATAAATCGCAAACGGTGTTAGACGACGTAATTATCCAGGGCTACGAGGGCTGCTATCTCGCTGAACATAATCAGACAGACTGGATAACATTCAAGTAGATAAAGATAATAAATGATACAGGCTCAAAAATCGAGAACGTGGTGGAATTGATGAATTGAGAAAGCCGAATGTAGAGAGCACTGGGAGCTGCTGACTTTCCTGCATACACTACAATGAATCTGATGGATGAACAAGAAGTAATAGAAGTTCTGAATAGAAAATAAAGCTGAAGGTTGATTGCGCCTCAATAGAACTTCCAGGTTAGCGCCACTCTTTTGCGATCAAGTCTCTTTCAAGGCTTAGCTTCTTCTTGCCTTAAAACATGCTTTTTTTTTCTTCTTTCCTTTCTATTGCTGACTCTATCAAATAATACTTTACTAGGTCGGTGGGTGGGTGGATGGGTGAGTGAGTAGGTACCTGCTATCAATATGAATCATACCTAGGTACGGTTTGATGAAATTTCACGTTCTGGTTCATGCTCAAGTTCATGCTCAAGTTCATGCTCAAGTTCATGCTCAAGTTCATGCTCAAGTTCATGCTCAAGTTCATGCTCAAGTTCATGCTCAAGTTTGTTATTATGTACTCTTTGTGTGTATAAATAGTAGGTAGGCATGTAAAATTACCTACCTAGGTACCTACCAGGTCCTCTGGAACTTTAAAGATAAATTACTTTGTACAGATTAAATACCATCTATCTATGCTTTGAGTCTAGCACTACATTTACAAGAGCTGAGACGTATAACACCCAGCCAGTCCTTACGGTACAGAGGCAGTCATCATTTTACACGAAGCATTCATACCCAGGAGGCGAGGGAGGGTAGGATGAAGAGTAGCACATAGGTAGTAGGTTGTAGGTTGTAGCCACTTCAATGCCTCTATATGGATGAAAAAAGCGACAGACTAGATCACTCAAGAAGAATCCATACCTGGGTGTCTTGAAAACACAGATTTCAATAGTTTATGGTAATATCAGTTTACATGCAAACATACAGAATAGATCTAAAGCTTATAGCTGTGTATAACTGTATCCAGTCAACTTATGATCTGAGTGATTGCTTGTTTGATTTGATCACAAATATTAAAGAGAGCATCTAGGTATATATTCATGCTTGGTGGTTCCGGGTTTCGGTGCTGGGTTCTATTGGGAGAGTTGTTTTCATGCTTCCAAATCATTGATGATTCTACCTGCCAGTTTTAGTCCGGCAAGGTATCTACAGTATCAGGCCTGCTGCTCATTACCTTCTCATCCTTCCTGATCTCTTGTCACTACTATCCTGCTTCCGTTACCTACCCAGGTACGTACTTACTTGTCATCTATCAGCTGCTCGGTGATCATTCCAAGCATGTATGGCGTCGGCTTCATGTGGGCAAATTATCAGGATAGCAAAGCTAAATCCAATGAGGTAAAATCTAGGGGACGTATGGATCTGATTGGACGGCCTGTAAGATGTTTTACTTTCCTCGTTCTGTTCTTGACTTCCTCAGCCACATTGATTCTTGTCTCATCTTCACGTATAGGGCCCACCTCCGTATAGAGTTCACCTCGCATTAGATATAAATCTTTTGAATTCGCGGCACTTGAGCCTCAGAGTACTATATTTACCTATGTCTATTGCCCAGCAGTTATTAAAGATTGATGAATATTGTGTGAGGATGTGAGTATGTGAGTATAGTCGAATGACTAGCTAGCTAGGTATTTCAAATTCTGACTACCTCCATCTATATAAAACAACCGAACCTCACACCAAAACTGGTTTCCTAAACCCTTGACTATCAAATTGGATCTGGAATGGTAAAATATCCGATTGCCAAAGATTGGATTGGGTCATTGAAAAGCATCATGATATAAACTTTACTTGATCCAACTTATTTCGTCCATCGCGTGACTGTCTCCAGACACTGCGTGTGCACACCGGGTTAAACATATCATGTAATCAGTATTTACACAGAACAAAACTTACTCAGAACACAACCCCCCTCCGCAGTCTTTGTATTCCTTCGTGTTCCTTCCCTTCTTTTCCACACTGCCGTAACTTTGGTTCACCCCCAATTCTGCTCTTGAGAGGTCATCGAATCCACAAAATTAGTTAACCATTGGACGGGAGACCTATGGGTATAGTCAGTCCATGACAAAGGACGTCAGCCACGGCTGAAAATACGACAACCTTGGCCAATTGATCTACGCCGGTTGTCGCCTCCCTGTAGAGCACTGCCTTAGGTCTTGACACTACATCTCAAAATACAGGTCCGAGGTATGACATAACCTCGATAGCATCTCTCAGAGGGAGTCAATGAGATGACAAGATTGTTCAACGTCGATTTCGATAACCCGGAGTCTTTGTTCCCTTGTTCTGGGGAGAAATCGATCAAAATGACGTTAATCTAATCAACTGGCATGGCGATAGATTAACGGAAGGATGATTGAGCATCTATAGATTGCTCTAGATTCTCCATCTTCGCTGTTACTTGCATCATAAAAGGCACCAGCCACACATAACATCGTAGAAAAGTGTTCATATTCCTGTTTCTTGCTTGTAAATGACATAACTTCACAGATTTTCACAATCTCCCGATCCACTAAATGCTGCAATACTGGGCGCACGGCTTTATATGCTTTTTCCGTCATGATATCTCCTGTAGGTAGTGGTCTAGTTTAGTTAATCTTTACATATGCTGTCTTTGTGGCGGAGTCACATGACATGTCATATCGGTGATCTTGCATGGATGCAGAGTTGAGAGAGAGTTAGCATTGAGAAGTTTGAATTGTTTTTGGATGCCACAGTGAACAACTCGGAATGTAGAAATGACATGATAAGGAATCTGGTTCTACTCCGAATGAACGGAGAGACACATATGATGAGAAGAGATACTACCTTATGCGATAATGGGATGAGGGGCATTGGTTTGGTTTCCAATATTAGTAAAATAATGAAATATTAGAACCCCCTTTTTCAATCCTTTCGAGGTCGCTAATCATGATTACTGTATCTTTCGTATATGACTCCCAGAGAATCATTTCATGATATAGATAGAATATTGTCTTATCAATCCGGTACCAAACCATCAGATATTCCACTCTCAGCTGTTCAATGCAGTAGAGAACTGAGAAGAAAATTATTACCCCTACCGTAAACACTTCCGAAGTATAAATTGTTCACAGCAGCTGACTCGGAGCCTATGGAAAATACCAATTCCTTCAAAGGCATTACTCATGATTAGAATGATGTTATACTAGGAAGAGAGATGGCGAAAAAGTAGGAAGAGTATACACAGAAGCCAAGAAAGATCACGGGAAGAAATCCAGCTAGTCACAGCTTCTCATCTGCGTTGCTAACAGGACACAAGAAAGACTTCAAGAAATGATTGAGACATTCCAGGAATACTAGGTATATTTCCTTGTTTAGATATGGTCGGAGAATTGAGGCACTGGTAGCTTGAATGACCTATCTAGGACAAGAGATTTGTTTGGGTATAAGATTATGGTAGCGAGTCATACTTTCAAAGGTTGGATGAATCAGGTGGTTCGAGGATGATTGATCTTCAACATCATCTTAGCAATGCATAACTTCCTTCAACTTAAGCTACACACTCGAGCTACTTTGGAACCTCAGTTGCTGCTTCTCCAATGACCTTTTTAACCTCACTAGGACAATCATCATCGGTCATTCCAAAAACTCCCTTTGGGCTCTTCCCTAACCCCCCGCCCTTGGATTCGGTGACTTCCCTTTCCACAAGCTCAGCGTTTTCTTTTCTATCGCCACCAGCAAAATCGAAAATTCGGTAGTCCGCATTCTCATATTGCCTGTAGCTGACGCAAGTCCGAAGAAACGCCGAATGAGAAACTACAGCAATAACCTTCTCTGGGCGTTGCTGTAACCATTTCCTGGCGGTAATTCCTCGTCTTGTCAGAGCATCCTTCGAAAACTCATACAGACCAGATTTTTCTGGAAACAGTGGATCAACAGCTGACCAGTCAAATTGTGGCCATTCCTTCTCCATAATCTCTATGGGCGTTCCTGTGTCACATGGCTTGTCTGAGTTCTCCTGCCATTCAGGTCGAAGGATAACAGGAACACCGCTCTTCATCAACCAGCCCAGGCCTTGCTGTGCTGTTTGCAAAGTCCGTCTCATGGGGCTCACCACAATGAGATCAATTTCCCGAGCCAGTGGAAGTTCATGCTCGAGATGGCTAGCCAATTCGTCACATTGTGTCCCGAAGCCAAGATCGGTCAACGCCGGGTCATGTAGCTCATAGTTGCGTGCCCTAAAAAATCAGCCCAGGTCACAAATGATATTACAGGATGACTTATGAGACACATCTTGTGCAATGTTAGCCAGAAACCGTAATGTAGTTGAGTCTTGTTGACTGACTGTGGAGTGCTTGTGCGTGCCTAATCAAAATGATTGTTGGAGGCATCTTGCAACACGATGATCAAGGTGTGTTTGAATATTGGTAGATCTTATTGATAATGTGCTACACCAGAAACTGAGAGATGAGTAAGCTTTAAGTAAGATAGGCGAAGAAGAGTTTGCAGGCCAGGCTATCTTGCGAATGGAAAGATAGGTCGATATATATAGTTAGGTAAACAAGGGGAATGTTGTTCACATCGTTCTATCATGAAGCAGTGAATGTTGATGTGGTGAGGACGTGGACAGTGGAGTAGCATGCCATGTTAGTCATCGATGTCGGTCAGCTTTATTCCGATTACTAGCTTCATAAAGTATGTAGTTGAAAGAGAGATGAGAATTAATATTTTAATCACAACTCATAATATTAATATCTAAATTTCAAAATTAGAATGTATAGTAATAATCTCGTATATTAATATTCTATATGTTAATATCTCAACTATTAAAACATTTTAATCATTTAGAATATTTCCAATTCTTAAAATTAAACTATAATTACTTTATCAGAACTAGAGTAGTAATATCTTAAGAAATAAAACGACCTAAACTAGTATATACTAAAGCCCAAATAGCGCTGTTAACATTGAGGTATTAATATAAAGAATATCGCTATAAGATTATTACCGTAAAATGTATAAGAGGTCTAATTAATGATTTAATTCATCTTATAAAAAGTAAGTTTCCTTTATGTATTCTCTATTCCGTGCATATGAAGGCTGGCTGCAAGGCTAACCGATAAGGATAAGCAAGGAGGCAGGACAGGCTATGTGATTATGTTGAAGTAGGTAGTGGCAATTGTCTTTTTTTCAACTTAATCATCACGCAGTACGGAATTTTGATCTCTTCCAACCATGAGTCTGTATCGTTCTGCTGCACTCTCCAGTCGAATCAAAAAGTCTACCCCATCACTGAAGCGAAGTTCATCCTCTCCCTTCTCTTCCCTGCCCAAAAGAAAACCTCTACGACGATCGAAATCGAAAGCAGAGTGTGATGACGATGAAGAAGAAGAGGACTTTTTTGATGATAAGCTTGACGATGTAGGTCTGGTCAAAGCTCTTGCAACCGATCTCACCTTACGGGATGTCGCGCAAGCTATTCAACATATCAAGGGTAGGATGTGGAACCATATGCCAGTGCAAAGGAGTGGTATGAATTCAACACGAATCGCAGAGGTCCTCAACTACCGGGATTCGTTACCAAATGTTGTCACTGTCTCACATGTTCAAGCTTTACTAAACTCTCCTACTGCTGTTGAACGAGAGATTGTAGAATTAGTACATGGAGGGGCGATAAGAAAAGTTGTTGTCGGGGGGAGAGGAAGCCTTGGGGAACTTTTGATATTGGGGAAGGATTTAGAGATCATGATAGAGAGAAGCAACCTCAAGGCTTCTTCAAAAGAGAACTTGAAAAAACTACTATGTGAAAACCCTACCGCGCTGAAGTTTCCTAGATCCCAGTTCACGGAAGAAAGCGCTCACGAACTCATACATGCTGGATTTCTTACCTCGTCAACGACCAATTATACAGTCACAGATCATTTCTCGAGGCCAGGTGACGGTTCGAAAGGAACCCTCACTTCGCTAGACAGTGTTTCAAGGGCAGGTTCCGGATCTCTAGCTGCCGTTGGTGGAGAAGGGGCTGTTCATGCTTCTGGAGGGAGTGGAGGCGGTGCTCGATTGTCGGGAAAGGGTGATTTCACCCTTTCCCTCCCAGCAACAGGACAATTTCTTAAATTGTTGGGTAATGCCCGTGCTCACCTCGTGTCGTTGCTGTCCAAATCGAAGTATCGTGAAGCACCCGAATCTCTACTACGGCAGCGGTGGGATGGCGGAATTGAAACAGACGAAGGAACCAGCGCGGCAAAGAGGCACAGGGGAGAATTCTCTGGCGTTCTTCCCGGCAAAACTAGGAAATGGAAGCAGTTTTATGGAATCTCGTTCGAATGGATATTAGCAGAGTGCGTTGGCGCAGGCTTAGTTGAAGTCTTCGATACCAGGAGCATTGGGAGGGGCGTACGTGCATTATAAACATTCCATGAAGGATCTGAAGTCTATCTGGAATACCGTGGGTCGATCTTCATCCCTCGCGATCATTGTTGTTTGAAAGTCAAGATGGAATTAGATTGTTCGAATCTACAGGGAGAAACATTCCCTGGTCTAGACTGGCATAAGTTTGGTAAGCTCCATATAATGTATAAAATTCATATCAAATGCGGAGATCACCAATGGGTGGAGTTCACTACTGCATGTTTAGCAGCGGAGCATTTTGAATGAACAGTGCTCAGGTCTCGGGGGTTATCAATTTCTCTCCTGTTCAGGGCTTGTGGGATGCAAATAAGCATGCGAATCAGCATGCGATGCAAGAAATAAGTTTGATATCGAGTAAACCTCACACATAATCAATGTTCTAATTCGAATTTGATCATGGAATGGTTTTAATGTTTCAACTCAAATTCAACAATCAAATGCTTTTAGTTTAAACTTTCAACTCAGATTAGGTAAATCTCTAACCAGTATTTAAAAAGCATTTGGGAGATTCACACAATCACAATCATTCAGAAGCTTTCAACCATTCTTATCATGGTGTCATAGCAAAATGCAACTTATTACTGGATTGTTTATATTCGCCATCTACCCCATATGTATCAAATACACTTTCCACTCTTGAACCATTTCCTTTGATCACTCAAAGCCTTGGGAAAATGCGAAAGATTCAAAAGCGTCTCCTACCTTGTCGTTATGGCACGGATTGGGTGTTTTCTCATTCGTGACCCCTGTGTCTCTTTCAACCCCTGAGCTTCTTTTAATATTGCCCCTCACACGGGTAATTTTGGCAGAGTTTGGTGAACCTATTATCGATATGAGATCAATCACATAGACACTGTTAGACAGACATGAAGGTTAGGTCGAGTGTGCTGGGTGGGGCTGAAATCAACAAACGGTATTTCACATTCTGTGTCTAACCAATCCATTTCCGAGCTGGTATGGGGGAGCGGAAGCTTTGGATAGTGGTGCATTAGAGGCCAGTAGCCGTGAAGCAAATATTGTAGCGTAGGTACTCGACTCCTTCTTCACAAGACATGTTTGATAGCTGACATGCTGCCATGCTACCAAAACGTACATTGTTTTATAGTGGATGCAGAGGATATCGGCATGCAAGAGACATCGAGTAGTGAACATCCTTTCAGAAGAGTACCGGCATGCATGGTGTGTGATTGTACGAAGTAAGCATGTTTATCTGGGGTCAATAAAGAGCTTATTATTAGTACACCTCGGTCTGTCTGGATCATTCATTGGAGGATGTAGTCTGGGGTTTGATAAGTGAGATCTTCCATCGATGGTGCGTTGAGAAATATTTCATTCTAAATGACAAAAGCAACTGGAATTCGGAGATGGCACACCTATTCGGTAGTAGGTGGTATCATATCATCCATCTACTTGATAAAAGCAAAGCAAAGCAAAGCAAAGCAAACCTTAGAAACCCTAGAAACCTTCAATATAGATAGGTAAATCTTCAGTGAGTGGTGTTACATGGTGATTCCGTACAATGGATTCAATCCTACCGCACGAGAGACGATTATGTCGTTATGTCGTTTTGTCGTTTTATCGTTCCATCGTTTCTCCTCTCTCGGGTTTCTCGTCTCCCGATAAGTATGCCACACCATTGACCAATCAAACAATCAAAGTCTCCTTACCTAGTACTTCCCCTTCATCCCTCTTGTCTCTACAGAGTAAGTACGGTCTTGTCCTACCTAGGTGCCGACCTCTAGTTAGTTCCTGCCCAAATTTGATCAATTTCGATAAGGATATCTAGGGTTCTAGGGTAGCGAGAATACCTATTACCTAGGGACCTACTACCTAGGTAGGTTCAATAGATTCCCAAGAGAGTAGAGATTGCCCAAGATGCTCCACACTATCCCCGAAGGAATCATCAATTTATATTATTCTCCTCCAGATTATTCGTGAGGCCCGGTGAGGGAAGTTGACTTATCCACACACTTCCTCCTAGTCCTAGCCTCCTAGGCCCATGGGAAGGAAACGAAAGAAGGAAGGACATGTTTGCGGCGTAGAAAGATAATCATACAATCATATAATCATATAATTATATAATAATTCTCTCCCACGAGATGAGAGACAAAAGTTCCGAGCTTTAAAGTTTTTCTATTCTCGAGCCTCGAGTACGAATCAACTACGAGTACTGGGCTGGGTCTAGGCTAGATAGGCGACGGTGGAGGGTGGAGGGTCGAGGGTGGAGGGTGGTAAATACATGGTAACCATTATATCATCTCTTGTACCTGGTAATTGATAGGAGAAAAAAAAACAAAGCGAAAAAATCAAGAATTAAACATCCTAAATTACCGGTACCATGTCATTTTCTGTGCAGAGTATGTTCTGCATTTCGTTCTTTACCTTGCCATATTGATCATATTGATCCCCTCGTCCCTAGACAGATAACTCATAATCTACAAGGTACCGAGTATCGTAGTCCCTTTTGTTTTTCCCTCTCTCTCAGAGTCTCTCTCTCTCTCTTTTTCGACCCACCAACTCTCCCGATACTGGTAACGAAAAAGTCCACTCATTCACCACCCTTCACGAATCAATCATCTACCCTGTTCAGGTCAACGGTACATTTGCCTTCCCCTTGCAACCTTGTAGTACACTCGCCCATCACCCATCATCCTTCACCCATCAATCACCCATCGCCCGTCGCCCATCGCCCATCACCCATCACTCACCCAACCCCATGAGTCGAGCCGAGAGAGAAAGTGCATGGTTGATTTCAAAGTTGTAGGACATATCCGCACTCACAGAGTTATACAGTAAGTAAGCTCTTTGCTTTCCTCCATTCATAGAACAGAACTCTCTTCTATCGGTTATCACCCCTCTGCTGCATATTCCAATAAGCTTCCGCGCTGCAGCTCTGCATACTCCATGTAACCTTGGGTTTAACACTAAAACGCTACAGAAAAGTACCCAGTACTGGCTTTACTTTGCTTTCCTTACTTTTTTTCGTCCACTCCTCAATTCTTGTACACGTCTGGTTTCGCGTCACTACCCGAAAGCTTCGAATCTTTTTTCTGCCATTCTATCCATCTCTCACGACTGCGAAAAGAACGACGATATCACGATCCTCATTTATGTTCCATACCAATCTCGCTCGTCCTCCCATATAACTCGCCAAGTGACGGCTTCCTGCCTCTGTGTCACCGAACCTGCGACCGTTCCTTCATTTGTCGCCAAATTCACCGCCGGGACTCGAGAGATCTCTAATCGATTCACCGTTCACAAACCTAAAACATACGATTTTACATCAAAGAAGATCAACTATAGAAGATTATATTCATCTCTTTCTTGCGATTTGATTTCCAGTCTTATCCATTTGCCAATCGCATGAAAAGGCTGGAAGATTGAGGTTCATACTTTCACAAATACCAACCAATTGAAGTCGAGAACCTGCACAGCACTACTTCTTTTTGTCATAAGCACTGCATCCAAAGACGCCCAACTTCACAAAAAATCCTTTACAGAAGTCAATGATTCGATCTAGTCTGCTGAATGCATGAACACGATATTACATATAACTTGTCAACGTCTGTTAGTCCTGGGGTAATCGGATAAATACTCTGCACATTTTTCGACTGTAGCACCCAGCATCACTAGCAAAGGGAACTTGCATATCTTGAGGAGGAATTTCCGAAAAATAAATCTTTGTATCTGGAACATACACATGGTTGTCACATTGGAATCTTAATTTGTAAGGTCATCCCCATATCTGGGATTGGAGCTTGTCCCTTCGAGATAAATTTGCATGATTATCTGATCTTTTATTTTTCTGCCCTGATGTCAGGAAGAGTGCACTGACAAGTCAAGCAGGTCCAAACGCCCAATCTTGCTAAGGCATATCAGACGGCTTACTATCGGGTTTCACCCACTTTCGAGAGTACGAATAGGTAACTTGGTCTAGGTCTTGCAAAAGCAGTGAATTGATTATTGGTTAACTTCAAAAATTGGCTTGAAATCGTAACACTCATTTACCAAGTCTAAACTCAAGAGATTTCTGCAAACGAGTTTCATGGAACTGTAAAATTTACAGCTACAAGGCACTAGAAAGCTCGAATCTGGAACTCGAGTGACAAACAGCGATCCAGATTGAGCTTCAGGGTCAGTAATAATGGCAGCGACTTTACCACAGGCCTCGAGGCCTTCTTATGGACCACCAACATCAGCACTACCGGCTTTACCTATGCCGAAGACTCGAAAGAGCACGAATGGATTGCCATTGCCCACAGACAGATCGGAAGCACCAAGTACGCCTAGAAGTGGCCTACGAACTCCGTCATCATCTAGCCTTCAACCATTGAGGAGCCCAGGTCTCCCACAGGCACCAACTTCTCCAGGAGTCAATGCAGCTGGTAAAAGTATAAGAAAAACGATTAGTATCAATGCATTTCCTCAGCCTCCTCGAGGGGGTGTCAGAACAGCGAGTTTACCCCCCAGTCCTTTGTCTGGCGGTGCTGCACCAGGGACCGCAATATCAACAGGAGAGTCAAGTAAAAGGGAATCATCAGAAATCAATCCGACCAATAGTGGTAGCGGGAAACCCCGAAAGCGACCAACGGCAATGGCCAATCCTAGTACACAAACCGCTGTTAATGGATCAATGCCGACCCTACTCAACGGAAGCGGGGACAATATTTCAATATCCAGCGGTGCTGGGGCTCGAGGATCGGATGGTCTATTAAGCTTACCCTCGCCTCCTCAAAGCCGTAGTTCGTCGGCCCAGGATTCATACTCGACATCTGTGACAACCACCGAAGAGCTTGGAGATGGATTCAGAGGTCGAGAGGGGCCTGATGATGCCGACAAAAGATCCTCGAAGCCTGCAGAAGGCAAAGGAAATGTCATTGTCAGCGTACGTGTACGTCCGGATGCGAATAGTAATACAGAAACTAGCAGGAGTGACGGAGAATGGGTAGTGGATGGAAGGAAATCACTGGTGGCTTACCGCGGGAAGGAAGGCGGCGATTATTACTATGGTAAAGCTATGTTCGATAATTTTTCCAAGCTGAAGGTGCTAATACAGTAGCAGACAATGTTTTTTCGCAGCAGGACAACAACGCTAAAGTATATGATGCATCCGCCAAGAGGCTCGTACGGCGAGTAATGGAAGGGTATCACGGTACAGTTTTCGCATATGGTATGACGGGTACTGGAAAGACGTTTTCCATGCAAGGAACAGATAAGATGCCTGGCGTTATCCCTCTCGCCATTACCGACATTTTTTCATACATCCGTGAAACTCCATCGCGAGAATTTCTACTCAGGGTCAGTTACTTGGAGATATACAACGAAAAGATTCATGACCTTTTGAGTGCTTCTACAGGTCCTGCGACGGGCCCAGGAGCCGTTCAAACTGAAGAAATCAAGCTCCGAGAAGATAGCAAGAGAGGTGTGTATGCCACGCCACTGAAAGAAGAAATAGTGCAATCTCCAACGCAATTAATTCGTGTTATCTTCCGGGGTGATCAAGCACGAAAGACTTCCAGTACACAATTCAATGCTAGGAGTTCTCGTAGTCATGCCGTCGTACAAATTGTGGTTGAATCTCGCGAGCGGGTCCCCGGGGGAGCAGCCATGCAAGAAAATAAACGGACAGGAATGAGTCCTGGTGGCGTCCGTGTTTCTACTCTCAGTCTGATCGATTTAGCGGGATCAGAGAGAGCCGCCGAAACAAAAGAACGACGTACTGAAGGTTCTCATATCAATAAAAGTTTGTTGACCCTTGGAACCGTCATTGCTCGACTGTCGGGGAACAAAGACAAGGATGGCAAACCAATGGACAAGGACGGAAAGCATTTGCCATATCGCGACAGCAAGCTTACAAGACTTCTTCAAGGCGCGCTTTCGGGAGGTTCGCTTGTCAGTATTCTGTGTACAATATCTGTTGGATCTGGAGCAAGTGCTGCCGGACCCAACAGCCATACTAGCGAGACTTTGAACACCTTGAAATTTGCTTCCAGAGCTGCAGCAAACATCGTCAGTCATGCCAAAAAGGCGGAGGACGCGTCAAATGGAGGTGGCGATGGTAATACTAGGGCTTTATTAGAACGATACCGTATGGAAATTGTGGATCTAAAGAAACAGTTGGATGGCCAGACCAAAGCTAAATTCAACGAGGAGGATCAAGCCCAAAAGGAGGAAGCAAAAGCTCGTCATAACGAGCAATTGATAGAGATGCAGCTGGCTCGAACCGCTCTTAAAGAGAGAATCGACCATCTAAATAGACTGATCCTCAGCTCCAAGTCCACAGGTGTCAATTCCAATGGTACCTATTCAGCTTTAAGTATGCGACATAGGCTATCGATGGGAACGTCAAGTGGTCATATGTCTTCATTATCAGTGCGCTCATCTATGACACCATCCACGATCACATTGGATCGCGCCAATTCGGTCTCTACCATTGGCCGACGACCCAGCGCGCAACGATTATCCGGTACCATCTCGGGCGATCATACATCCATGGAGGATGAAGACTCTGGGGGCGAATATGGAAATGGTAATGCTTCATTGGCAGCGCAGAATCGAGCCTTACAAGCAGACCTTGCAGATAAGACGCGATATTGCCAGACCTTAGAAAAACGACTCCTACAAGCTCGGCGCTCTAGTCAGTCGAGAACATCTGTACAATTCGGTAGCAAGTCGAATATAATGGTGGGAGAAGACCATGGGATCTCAAACCTATTGAGAGACAAGGATGCTGAAATTGCGGACTTGAGAGCGAGACTCGATGATAAGGATCGCATGTTATCAGCCCTTCGCAGTTCTGCTCGGTCTCGAGACACTGCCGAACGTGATCCTCGCCACAGCCTAGGCTCAGGAATGCCACTGAGTCCCGTCTCAGCTAGAGAATCTCAGTTGTTCGACACTGGTCTGACAAGTGCCGGAGGCGCGGCGAAGGTTCTCCCACCCACCGTCCTTCCCCCAACGCCCCTCAAAAATTCAAAGAGTGTAGATGAGATGAGCAAAATGCTTGATGAGATGATACAAGATCGACTTGAAAATGGACAATCAAACAAAGAGGTTAGAGGAAGCATGCGTGCAGGCGAGCGCAAACGAGCGGTGTCAACGGATCCAATTCCTGGAATTGAACCTCTCAAGAGTCCAAATCTGAGTTCCAAAGCTCAGCTACATGATTCTGGTGTTGTAGTAACTGATTATTTCAAGAAGAGTGAGGGGGAAAATCTGTAGTTAATATGGGTATGGTTTATGGCGTTATTGGGAGGTTTATTTGTTGTCTATACCCACGTTTACTTTGCTTTCATTTTATCTCCCGGGACTTTTTGCTTATCGCAGCATGCTCCTTTTTTATGTGGCAATTAGTGATGGGGCACTTGAGCGGGCTGGCATTTTTTGGGAATTATTTCGTTGGGTGGTTGGTGGGACGGATAGTGGCATTTATCTGTCTTAATGTAATAATATGACCAGGGTAGACTTGGGGCCTGACTGGATGGGCGAACTCAGGAAAAATCATACTTCTGGATCGCTGGAGGACTTTCTTTTACTACTTGGTTTCGTTTACTTTTGTGCCGGGACTAAATGCACATTTGGGAAATAATCAAATCTTAAAGGGGGATTTGTGGATTGATACCAGGAAGGATACAAACTGATACAAATACAGCACGTCGATACAGCGATGATGGGAATTGTTACGTAGAAAGAATTGAGATGAGATGTTAGTTATGGGTGAGATTTTTGAGTTTAGCGTGCGGTTGCCAGAGCAGAAAGATATCAAGTTAGAGTTAGATGACTTGCGATTTAATGAATTGATAGAGTCAAAATATGACTTGACATATCAGAATTTTCATGGCCGTTTGAATTTAAATGTGAGCATAGGCATGTGAAACGTGATTAAATGTAGCTCTTTATTTTCGTATCAATGCAAACGGGAAAGGAAGTTAGAGCGCGGTAGCCACCAGCCGGGCATGGCATAGTGAGAAAAAAGTTGCTTCGTTTCATTTCGATGAGGCACGTTACGGCTTTGAACAGGTTTGGAAGAATGTCTAATATCTAATATTTCATACTTGGTCTTGGTGATGACAATGATGATCAAGAGGATTACCCAGCGTGTTTTACCTGCGATACTTGTGCTACTACGTCAGCTTCGGCTTCAGCTTCGGCTTCAGCTTCACAGTGACTGCACGTCGAGAGCTGATGGAATCTTACGTTATGCTGTTGAAAGCAAGCAAGCAAGCATGTTTGTGTAGGTACGTACCTACCTATGCACAGCACCGCCACGAGGATCTGGTTGGAATTGGGCATTATTTGGTATTCTGGAGTTGTGGTTTGCTGGCGTCATCTTCTGGTGCGACTAAGCATGCTCAGCTTGTTCTATAAGATTGTTCTGTATAGGTAGGTATCGAGTGCTGGAGAGTCGTTGTGGTGATGACGTGTGAGTGTGAGGAGGAAGATTTGGGAATGGATGGAGAGGAATGGTATGTATACACTGTCGTTTGATGTTGGTGTTGATGAAGTAAGTGTATTGGATAATGTATTGATTGTAATCTTGTAATTGTTTATTTTTGTTTTGGAAGGGAAATCGTTTTGATTGTTTAATTTGTGTTTAACCTACATTCTGATCTCCAGTGAAGCAGGCAAGGGGAGAGTTAGAATCTGTGTTACATTCTGCTGAGCTACTTTCTTGGGTCAATATTCGGTAAAGCAGAGTAACGATCATCTCCTGATAGAAGGGAGATTTCGGAGAGAGAAGATTTTCCAAGAAATGTTAACCCCATTCGCATATCAATTGCGCCGATTTTGAGATGAATTATCGCGCGAATCTATTTTCAGATTGTTCCATTTCCAACATGTCTTGTTGGTGGTGTTCCCGGAAAGGAAGAATCGGATGATCAAGGAATAGCAATGAAATCCTCCAACAGAAGGATGTCGATGATCCTTCCTGTGACACTTCTTCAAGGCTTCCGTCGTTCAAACTCCTGTAGAGTGAGAAATGGAAGGAAGGTTGGTTGGATAAGAATTGTAAGACAGCGAGAATTCCGCCACTTATTATAACCCAGGATGGCACAAAGATGCCTACCTAGGTACTCATGCTTTACGCACAAGTGCTTATGCATGAGACGTACAAAGCCGATCTCGACCACACGGTACATTTCCTGGGAATTGCCGAGAAGTAGTACGGGGTACGGGGAATATATGTTAAACACGATTTACGATATATGAGTGGATGGAGATGGTGGCGTTTTCTGCTGTGAGTGCTGTGCGAGAATGTGCTCAACTCGAGACGGGCGACGGGAGATCTGTCGAGCAGACTAAGGAGGAGGTGGCATCATCATATTTACTTGATAGAGGGGAAAATGTTTCAACGATTGTTTTCTCCGCGATAAAACCTTAATTCACGGACGTGAATCTCCTCGTCCTTATTCCAAAGCTTAAGAGAAAAGATAATTCGTAAAATCACATGCAGATTGGATGTCGTAGAATTTTGCTTTGGTTGGGGCTTGTTTGATCTTGATGCTCTGGTGCATGATTGGCTGTGACGAGCAGTCGGACATTTTCATTAGCACGTTTCGGATATTCAGGGGTCAACGCAATGCACTTTATCGAGTCCGCGGTTGAACAAGAAAAAGATGTGAGGGAAGCCAAAAATCCTATTTAGGCGAGTTAGAACCCCGCCTCATGATGGGTGGAGAATTTAAGGAAGAGGAAGGAACGAGAAGAGCAACAGAGGGTAAGAGATATGACATTTATTATGCTATGTGCAATGTGCATATCCGGTTCCACCAGCTAATTAAGTCACATCGACATGAGGTCGGGTATTCTCATGTTGGTGATGGGCATGAAAACAAGGTTTTAAGGTTGGATAATATCAATGCTTATGGTTACAAGATCCTGTCTACACTGTACAGCCTACCGGTGGCGGTATTTCCCTCAAGCTCCGTACTGTCATTGAATTGCGGAGTAGCTCATCAGCTTGTTGGTTTCCAGGGTTCAACGAGGTGTCGACGTCGCTTTGCTTGCTCTTGGTATTTGTCTGTTGTGAGGGGAAAATCATCCAAAGCCCTTTGGAATTCTTGGTGTAAGGGAAACATCTGATATTTGGTGAAGGATGATCGGTCTTGGGAAGAAGATTCTACAGCTTCATCTCTTCTTTCTTTCCTTTTAACATTCATTATCTTTCCCGTTCACCTGTAACATGCACATTGTACATGGTGCTTGAATCCTTTTTTTTGGCCCCACGTTCCATTCCATAAGATTTGACCCCTAGTTCCCTCGGTCAGCCCCACGCGAGAATCTAGCTTCAACCAATCATCGCTCATACATGCACAGAAATTGATGATCACATCTCTGTCTCAAGTTGATCTCCTTCTTTTCCTGTATCACTGTATCAGATCTTTTCTCGGGTCATGGATATCATCCTGGTTTTCTTTCTTCATCTAAATCACATCTATTCTTCGCCTCAATCTCATCTTCTGTTCATCCAGTGAATGGTCTTGGATTTTCTTTCTCCTGTCTTAAAAGTAAAATGTGGCATGTAGATCATGCATTTTGACTTTGGTACATCACCTCATTGATTCACAAAAGGATACGAAAGATTCCACCTTAGACGTCACCGGTGTCCACCTCTTGGGTCAACTCCAACTCTATGCGCTTCTACATATTCCGGCAATATTCTTCGTTTCGTCTTTACGCGCTTCCGCATCTACTCCACATTTTACTGTTGCCAAGAAACAATATCCATACACTTCAGAAGTACTATATCTTTTGACATATCTCAAATACATTAAAATCTTCCGATTCTGGAAAGCAAACCTTCTTGTTTCGGTTCATATCCGTTGAAGGCTTTACCTCTAAAGAGCCTTCACTTCCTCACTTGTCTCCTTATTAGTCACTTCATTTACTTACCTCGCAAGTTGGAAATTTCTACATGTCACCTACTCAATATTTACTTTTCAAGTGCAGGCACATCTGAGAGCTTCTCTAATAGCACTACAGCGCTCCTTTTCTAAGCAACTTTCGCAACTGCATTCCTTTTCGTTTCTTCCTGGCTGTGCCAGTCACTTTACCTCATGGTTCCCCCTCCTCTTGACGTGAAAAAGTCATACACGCACTCAGACATGCTTCTCTCATCACGAACTTCTCCTCGGCTCAGTTTGCGTAAATCTGGAGGGTATGATCCAAACGACCGAGGACCATCGTCATCTACTTCTTCTAGATTTAGCTTCAACCATTTGATCAAATCGCCCCCGCCTTCACCAAGTCTTCCGGCTTTAGTTCCAAGGCACGGTAAGCCAGCGCCATCACGGACTCCCCGAAAGTGGTTCAGAGGGTTTTTATGGGTTTCTGGCATATTGGGGTTACTTTACTTTGGCTTCACCTCGACATGGCTAGAAAGGCCCATGACGGCAGTAGGGTGGGCAACAGATTCTGGTAATCAGTATGAGATGGTTGGAGAATCAGAATTGCCGGATTTTCCAACACCAGTTATCGTAACAGACAAACGCGGACGATCGAAATGGACGGTTTCCATACCTCCGAATCATGAATTTCCTCTCACTCCCATACAATATGCCGATATTTGCGCGCAAAATATGGAAGTCGCTGCCACTGTTGCAGATCTTCATAGCCACGTGCACCGAGAGCACTTTGCACATTATGATTACTACCACGTGGACCCAAATTTCATGGACGTTGCTGAGGCGGAAGCACATGGACTTTTACCCGGAATTAAGGCGAAAAACAATGTTTTGAGGGAAAAAGATGGTTCATTGGTGGGCGAAAATAAGGACGGCTTGATTGATTCAGATATCTGTGACAAGACTCTGACTTTTGTGCTCGAAACATCAGATGCGGGACTTGGAAAGGGCTTGATGATGCTGTGGACTGCATTCGGTTTGGCTCAAAAGGAAGGAAGACATTTCTTCGTAGATGACTCCAGATGGTAAGCTTTGAGAAACTAAGGATCATTTCTTTTCTCGTTACTGACAACAACAAGGGCATACGGCAAGTATACAACATTCTTCAAGCCACCTCCGACTCCCAAATGCAGACCCCCACCGCGCCACGAAATGCTCCCATGCCCACATCATGCTCGCCATTTAGTAGTCTCGGCTGCTACCGCAACTCATATCTTGGGAGGATCTTTCAACGATCATTTTGAAGACGCGAGAAAAATGGAAGTCTATCGACAAAAGCCTATCTTTGAAATGGCTCGACTCGGTTACGAAGCCCTTTTCCACCTATCCGATCATGACAATAAATACGTGGACAGCAGAGCCGGGGAATTCTCGGCGAAGTCCACACTAGACCCATCAAATCAGCAAAGCGGGATGGTCATTGGTATACATGTTCGTCACGGGGACAGGAGACCATACGAATTCCAATATAAAGACAGCTATATTCCATTGACAGTGTATAGCGACAAAGCACACATGTTGATAAACGAGAAGTTCAATCACTCACTTCCGAATGGGGAACACGACACTTTGGCCAAAATGGCCAGTGCATTGGTCATTGCCTCTGATGACCCAGATGTCTATGATTCCGAAGAATTCAAAGACGTCTCTAGAGCGCAGGAGCAGATTCGATTAGCATCCAAGAATGCTCTTGATGCAGCCGCTCCTAAACCTAACACTCCAGGGCCAAGAAAGTTTGTAGATGATACAGTAGGATGGGAAGGAGGATTTTATGCTGGCATGTTCTGGAGTTTAGGCAAACCTTCGGGAACTCCGAAAACTGCTGTCGAAACCCCGGATACAACATTACCTCCTACTACAGAAGCTTTACGATTGAGAGAATTGGTCGGGAGAGCTTATTTGATGGATTTGGCGGTGTTGGGAAAAGCAAGTGACAAGATTATCTGTACAGTCAGTGCCACGGGCTGCAGGCTTCTTGCCGTCATGATGGGATGGGAGAAGGCGATTGATCAAGGGGGGTTCGTCAATGTGGATGGAAACTTCAATTGGAGAGGAGTGGAATGGTGAAAAAGTAGAGCACTTGACTCCTCTTTCATGCATGCAATTAAACTATTCTTTTGTTCATATTAATACCTCTGGGTAGCGGGATTTTTTTGGCGTAAAAGCATTGCCCCGGCGTTGGAAATGGAGTTTTGGGCTTTATGGGACAACTCACAATCGTGATGGAGGTTAAAGGTAAATAGGAAGCATGCATTGCACGGTGTAGGATTACGTGTTGCATGATACCAGGCCATTGGTTTAGCGTTTTTTTTATAGAAATTACTTGAATAGTATATTCTTCCTTGACTTGCACTTGTTCTATATGCCCTGGTGATGACTGCCAAATAGCTTATAAATCATGAAGGAACCAGTGATGCTTTCTCTGATCGTTCCTCACTTCCTTGACTCCAGTATATTCGTCGCTTGTTGTCTCTACGGCGCAAAGTTGCGCAATCGAGAAGACTGGCACCGGATGAGAAGCAAGGCACGACTATATACCTACATGATACATAGGTATGTATATCAGTTGTGTCTATGCGCCGTCTTCACGAAACTTCCAGATTATCTAGTCGGGATTGGGATATTCAAAGTATCTGATTGTTATATTCGAATTGGAACATTGTAAGATATCATAGGACCTGCAGTCTGAATTTGGGAAGACTTGGTGGGCATTATAACTGTGTTAATTGATATGATTATTTCAATTGCTATCAAACCCGTTATTCATATCAATATTCTAATTCAAATCACACAATCACTCTCATATTTTTATACTTTATTATATATGATTTGATCTAGTACAGTTAACATCTAGCTTACGCCACACCCAAACTTTTCCGTCAAAACCTCGGCACGATGATTTTAACGCTAGGCTCTGAGATATACAATCCAGAATATAACCATATGATGTAGCCTAGTAAAGAGAACCTACGCTATCCACAAACTTTCCATCAAAACTTCGGCAAGATGATTTTCTCACAAGTTCTAAGACGTTGTAGGTTGTTCTTTCTCGCTCAGTATCACTTATGGTGAGGAAGTAAAGATCGACTCGGTCATCCTCTCCCCCAACATGTTGCACATTTTCATATTCTTCCGCCGTTCATCATCTTATCCATCATTCTTCATTCTTCATTCTTCACCTGTTACGGTAGCATTTCTTACCACCAGAAACGTTCAAAATCAAGCCTTTGTTGACAGTTTTATTCATTGAGATTGCAAGATCATCATGGGCCAGCCAAGAAGCAGAAAAGGGCTCTCGACTAGCAACCAGATCCGAAGTATGTCGATGGAACGCTTCTTGGAATCTTGCCCGCCTACTCCTGCTCACACTCCCTTGGTTCGATCGCCCGTCAGAATACTCGGGAGCGGGTTGTCAGCTTTGACACTCGCACGCGGTCTTTACAAAAAGAACATTCCATTCAAGATCTTCACAAAAGATAGTCGACCTGAAGAGAACTCCAAACGACATGATTATAGTATTTTGTTGCCAGTTTGGATTGTCAAAGACCTAAGGAAACTGCTGAACATTGGCGAAAAAAAGTTTCAAGATCGCCTTTTAGTGCCTAGCACCACACCCTTTCCTCAGAGAACAACCAATACCAAAGTGAGAGTTCACCGCGGTATGCTCGAACGTCTCTTGAGGTCACGATTCAAGGATGAGATTGAATGGGATTGTGAGATTAAGGTTAGATCAAGCGGATCGCCTCGTTTGGTTTTCCCCCCGCATGTTGATGCATTGGAAGGGAATATTACGTTTGACTGCATGGGCGTTCATTCTCCGCTCCAATGTCCAGGTAGCTATAGAGAAATCACGCCCCTTGTAGTATTCCGAGGCACTGTCATCCTGTCAAAGACTTTGTGGGATCATAAGTTTCGAGATTGGTTTCCTGGCAACAAAGCGCAAATCCAGAGGAAATTCGACAGAACCAATTTGGACCTCATAATCAACCACACTGACATGCAAACCGGCGAAGTGAGCTTAACTTACATCTATTCACGGCCTCGCTTAGATAGTTTAGTAGACACTGAAGATGAGCTCTGGAAACCGACGCGACCAACTTACGAAGCAGCATCTCCTGTCTTGGTCGAAAAGTTTCTCAAGGAAATCAAAACCTTCAGACTAAAGTATGATCTACCGGGCCCTTATAAAGAGATTTTCAATCCCGAAACGATGAAAGAAAACAGAATTTTACATTGGCTGTTGAGAACTCACCAGGTGGATCAGCCAGAACTTATCAAATTGTGGACGGGCGATGATAAGATAATGAAATTAGGCGATGCTATAATAACCATGCCCATAGTCGAGAGCACTGGTGCTGAGCTTGCTATCTCCGATGGTTTGGAAGTGGCTGACCAGGTTGAGACATACGGGGGAGCAAACTTGCACCGCTGGTTTATTGAAGGCTGGAATTGGAGGCTTACTGCATTTCGGGAGAGTAACCGCCGTATGCTTACAAGGTTTCGATGAAGTATATAGCTGCACGTGAGATTAAAATCCCTAGGTAATAGGCAATAATCGGTTTCAGGTGAGGGGCAGAGATTATTACTTATTCTATGGTATCCCTTTCCGCATTTTCTCAGCCTCAGGGGTAGCGATAATTGATCACAAAACATAAATTGATCACATTGAGCGTTATCAAGGGAACCTTTTCGATAGATCAAAAATTCATTATATTGCATACCTTCCTCAAGCCATGGATGAAACACTGTCGATCTCCCAGCACTCATCATATAAACACATTCATTCCTCACTACGATTCACAACATCTCCACTCTGCATTTCCATATCTCATCGTCAAAAATTTCCCTTCAAATGAAGTCGCCAAATTCCATCATCTGGCCCGTCCTATACCTCTGTATAGCCCATTCTACAAACGCAAAATCCCATTTCACATCCCATTCTGCAGAAGTCCACGCTCTGCATCATAACAAAGCTTTGCACCCTAATAAGAGAGACTTTCTCTCCTGTGAGCAAACATATGGAGAAGGTTCAATTCCATGTGGAGGGAGCGATAGTAAATACTGCTATGATCCTACGATTGGGGAGGTGAGTCGTCTTTTCCTTCCGTGCACATACTGTGCTAGAATGAATTCCGAGCCCCTTGAGATATTCCTTCACGCACGTATCATTCACCGCTTTCTGGCAGTCCTTTGGTACTGTATAAGAATCTGGACTCTGAAGACTTCTAAGAGTAGTAGTCTTTCATACCGCCCAGAGCACCCTTTGATTGTTCATGATAGTTATGAACTTTGAAATTCAAATCCCGAAGGTGCTAGCTAGACTTCAACTTTGGAGAAAAGATAGGGAGGCAAACATGTGAAAGTTGTGTATACTAACGGATTTCATGACTTGAATAGTCGTGCTGCATGCAAGATTATGGATACTGTGGTATGGGAGATGTATGCGCGTCGATTGAGGGTTATTGCTGTCACAAGGTATGTCATTTATCAAACCTCCACCTTCCCCCCCTAAAGATCAATGCTAACACGATGTACTCGACGCCAGGACGAAAACGAACAAGTCTGTATGCTCCGTCTCGGCATCAGCACCCCCGATGATTCCACCCCCGACCCCGATTCTGATTTCGATTC
Source organism: Botrytis galanthina (assembly GCA_004916875.1). Lineage (NCBI taxonomy): Eukaryota > Fungi > Ascomycota > Leotiomycetes > Helotiales > Sclerotiniaceae > Botrytis > Botrytis galanthina. The sequence goes on from PQXL01000077.1 coordinate 104,715, forward strand.
GGAAGACGCAGAGTCCGGTTTGACATCCGTCTCATCCTCCTCATCGGCTTCTCAATCACAATCAGAATCAGAATCGCAATCCAGCACGGAAATAAAGTCGGATGATGAATCGTCTGATTCTGAGCTCGTAACCGAATCAGATGATTCGGACGGTGACTCCAGTCCACCCATGTCCATGCTAATGAATGCATTGAACTCGGGTCCCCTCGCCGACGAAGACGCAGATGCAGATGCAGACGAAGACGAAGACGAAGACGAAGACGAAGACCCAGACTCAGCTTTGCACTCGGGATCAGATGTCGATGCTGCCACGGGAACTAATGTGCACCCTGAATCCACCGCCGTGGTTGCGAGTCTAGGGACTGCAGTAGCGTCTGCGATGCCCTTGGACATGACGAACAAGGATGGGGCTTCTAGTGTTATAGCTTGGGATACTGCGACGCTAGTCTTGTCTTCGGTGGTCGTGGAGACCAGCAGCGCTACTGCTGTGAATAATGCCAATGAGCCGACATCATCGGCTCTTCCATCGCAATCTGTTTCCGAGGGGCTCAATGCCAGCGCGACAACTTCTAGCATTGATGGGACTTTTACCGGTGGGGCTATGCAGATTGGGAGGGAATCGGGTTTGGAGGGAGGGATGGCAAGAAGCTGGTTAATTTGCGGAGTGTCTTTTTTGGTTTGGGTGGTGTTGTGATGAATGAAGGGGTGTTTGAGGATATCGTGTGCGGCAAGCAAGGTACAACATTAATTCAGAGTGTCCCATAGTCCAGACTGCAGTGCAACAATCAAAAAGCTTTGAATGTTCAATTATTTCTAAAAATTGAATGTATTCAAAATATTGAAGGGGTGTCGATTATTAAATCAATTCAATCTTTTGAATTGATGAGATCAATAATTACATCTCGAAAATCTCCAAACTAGAATCTTAGAATGAACTACAATCCAATAATCAAACCCTTTAGAATATTCATTACCTTTTAGATACTAAAGGTATTTCAGATATCAAAACATTTTCAATTGTTGAATTGATTTAAGGTAATCAATCCATGAAATCAATAATAATGTTCTCAGAAGCTCAAAAATTAGAATCTTAAAAGGGGATACAGTTCGGACAACTATAAACACTGCTAGAACTACCTATGAACAGATTACCTAGATTCTATCATCTACACGCTATTGAATATCATCTTATAAATCTATTAATTTTTTCTTCAATCCCATCCATCTCTTTCTGCACCCAGTAATTAATTATTGGCCTTAACATCCCCTCCATACTGCACCCTTCTAATCATCGAACGATTGCATCCCTTGATATCTTGAATACCCGCCAATCCCATACTTTGATCCACATCTGCCAAAATCCCTTGCAAGACCTGTTTGGCTCCCTGTTTTCCACCTATGGCTAATCCATAGATAGCAGGTCTTCCTATTAGAACGGCCTTGGCACCTAGACTGAGGGCTTTAATAACATCCACACCAGTGCGAATGCCACTATCGAACAAAACTGTCAGTTTGTCACCAACAGCATCGACAATCTCAGGTAGCATTTCTAGAGAGCCAACAGCACCGTCGAGTTGACGACCGCCGTGGTTGCTAACAATGATGCCGTCAACCCCGGCTTTGACGGCTTCCAATGCATCGTCTGGATGTTGGATGCCTTTCAGAACAATGGGACCATCCCAATTATCTTTCAAGAGTTTGATTTGATCCCAGGTATGCGCAGCACCGGAAAAGACATCACCAACCCATTCTTGAGAAGCCTCGAAAAGCTTCTCCTCTGGAGTGGCATTGTATTTTTCCTTGAACTTTCGGCGGAAGACAGGGTCAGTGAAGCCAGTTTTGTCACCGACACCTTTCATGAAAGGAACATAACCTCCATCAAGATCAGCGGGTCTCCAGGCTAAAGCCCAAGTGTCAAGGGTTACGACGAGGACTTTGTAGCCGGAGTCCTTCGCGCGTTTGAGGAGGGAGAGGGTAATGTCGTCATCTTGAGGCCAGTAAAGTTGATACCAGCGGTGGCCATCGGGACCGTTAGATTCGGCTACTTCTTCGACTAGTAAAACGAATTGTTAGTCGTGACTCCTCATCAAGGTATAGGATTCATATTCTCACTGGATGAAGACGAAGCGGTGCTTAGAATATAAGGTACACCAATCTCCGCACACACTTCCGAGAGACCAGTTTCCTTGTCTTCATGGAAGATCTGTTGAACACCAACTGGAGCCATCAGGATGGGACTATCATATTCCTGGCCAAAGAGATTGACACGGAGATCTCGCTTGGTAGTGGGACGCAACATTCGAGGTACCATCTTCCATCGTCTAAACGCGAGTCTGTTGGCATCCATAGTGGCTTTTTCACCGGCTCCTCCTGCTACATAGTTGTATGATGTGGATGCAAGCTTAGATTGCGCTTGTTCCTCGAGTTTGTTGGGATCGGTGGTCACAGTTGGGAAAGTATGAGCAAACATGCCATCTGAAGGAAGTTAAGTTAACTGCTTGGTCTTGTTTTGGAATGTAGAGGACATTGCATAGGGCATCATACCTCTGTAGATTTCATTCTGGAAAGCACCGTATTTTCTTTCATGGCTTTCTCCGTGAACGGATTGAGGATGTTGTTTCTGCATATTTGGGGACATTTTGAAGGTAGTGTTTCGTTGAAGGGGAAGAAAGAAAAATGATACTTATTACACGAAATGATACTGTACAATTGAGAATGGAAAGAGGTAGAAATGTCTTATTGATTTTATCACTATAATGGTTCTTATACTCACCCTATCTTGTACCGGTTTCTTCGGTGAAATATGCGGAGAGTCTTGACAAATAATAGCAGTCCAGTAACCTATTTACCTGACGTATTTCGTTCCAATGTGGTATCGTAGAAACTATTGCAGTTGGTGTTCAGATACGTGGTACCTACGTCATAGCAAACATTTTGTATTGTGTATACCGAAACCCAAGTTCGACGAAGTAGTCCGGGGAGTTGAGACGACGAGAACATTGTACAATCCGTTCAGACATCGGAATATGAAGTTTTTCGTTTTATACTGAAATGTATATGGAATGGAAATGGTTTTCATACGAGATTGGTAAAAGGTAGGAAGATGTAAGATCTTACCAAGTACCTATCTATCATTACTTGGCACGCACGGTCATTATCACGCTTATATACCGAGGCCTATAAGGATCATTTTGCCAATACTCCAAAAATGGATTTCTGTCTAATGCAAAAAAAAAATCTATAATTTGTATAGTGTATACATAGAAATCTTGAAAAGAAAAATTGTATTATACAGAACTTTATAAAAAGTGATAATATTATAAGAAAATATTATATCATTAGAAAGCTTATATTATTAATATTATTAATACAATTTTAAATTTTATTTCA